>KE373074.1:178266-190493 GCA_000418225.1 Zizania latifolia
GAAAAACATTAACTACTACTAGTATTATTCTGCATGTTGCTGTATCATGAGCTTGGCCTTTCATACTTTGCTTCTCACCGTCCAATCTAACAAGTAGGCATGTTTGTTTCTTTTGGCAACTGCAGCTACTTTTAGAATATGAAGCTGAAACAAACGGTCTAGATTCTGAACCTAGATTGTGAGAATCGGTAGCTGCAGAATCTGAAAATAAATTAGAATCCAGAAGCTGGGAAACACCAGCTTCTCTTGATTCTGACCAGCTAGATAGTCTACTCAGACTAGCTAACTATTAAGAATCTCCAACTGAAATAAACAGGCCGGTAATCTTTGTGGGAATTTAACATCAAGCAGCAGTACTATAGGCCTATCTTTAAACAATAAGATAAGTGGGATATACACCAAAGGATTGTCTTTTTTCCTCATGACAGATGTTACAGTTGCTCCCATAATTTTTTGTTTGTGTCTAAATCTACTGACCCCTCCTCACCCTTTTTGTTACCTAATCAGATTGTTTAGTCAGTGTAGGAATGATGCTATAATCAAGTTGGCAAAATTCACATGTCCTGCTATCTGTCTTTCTGCTTGTGTGCTGCAAGATAGTGAATAAACAAACATATGTACCTGAAATCCCGTTCCGGCTTTTTATGCAATAGTGGTTCTACCCACATATGCTGCATGAATAACAATAGTCAATGATGTACAATAGTGACACTATCCAGATCGAAGCTCTTGCATTCTACACCATTCGTTCCATAATATTATAATTTATGACCAGATTTGATATTTTATAGTACAATAAATCTAAATTATAAAATATTAAATCTGATCCTAGTTACAATATTATAGTAAAATGCAACAGTTTCAATCAACAATTCCCTAGTTGCAATATTATCGGACGGAAGGAGTAGAATGCAACAGTTTCGATCAACAATTCCCATTCCACCGGTTGGAAAATGGTATTGCTGTGGAGCATTCGACTCATCTGCTTGATTGCTGCTGAGTCGCATCAGAATTTAGGTCTCGGCAATTGGGGTCTGCCAGGATGAGAAGAAACAGTTGAGGAGATCGATCACGGTGCACACTTGCTGCCTTTCAGATTTCCATCAGGCAGATAAAGGTCATTCGTCTGCCTGACTTTGTTTCTCTGTGACCTTCTCAGATTTTCAAGCTGTACACACTTGGTTTTCGTGCGCTGGTGCTTCTTTTTCTGTGACTTCTAATCTCGCAACCCAATCTTGGATCAAGTGATACCATCCACATAATACTATCTTTTTGCTTGGATATAACAAAAACAAGTACTAACTCTATTAAAAAATAGAAAACATATAAGTTTTTTATTCGATTTTTAATGTAGAATGTTGATCATTAGTTATTTTTACCGTATATTATCAAACAATCATTAATATAACAACATATGAAAGTATTTTTAAATATTAATCTAACTATATAACATGTATAATACTAAAACTAAATGTTTTTAGCTTAATTACTAATCAAAAGTTATAAATATCGAATTTTCTAAAAACATAACTACCTTATGTTTTGAACTATGCCATTTTGGAGGCCAAGATTTACAATTCCCACCAGATTACAGCCGCAATCTCTGAATCCTTGTATTTTTTTCATTGTGTTTGTGCATACTAGCTCAGCTGCAATGAAAGATGACAAAGTGTAGGAACCCTATTTTATACGCAAGTGTTGGGGACGACATGATGAGTTCTTGTTTTGTCCTAATTTGTGGATTGACAGCTCGCCAACCTTGGACCCTGCCCATTGTTTGCCCAGAGCACTTGGTCTATCCTAACATGAACAGTTTTTTTTGTGTGCAAAGTAGACAAAACAGTGTGTTGATGGGGATTGATTTGGCTCATAAATAATTGATGAAACAAAAGCCCACATCTCTCCAAAGCAGCATCTCTCATCAGAAAAGGATCTTGCATGCACCCAGCAATGGCTGGTTCTGCCCTACACAAAATGTTTGGTTGTTGAGCTTCCAGAACTGGGGCCTCCTGGCATTTTCATGATGCTGGGTCAATTGGTCATGATAGAAATTTGCGTGATCTCATCACCATGGTGATTACCAGTAAGCCAACCAACTCTCTGAAGAAATTCTGCATTTTGCCCAATCAGATGGAGAGGAGGATGGGATTCCATTTGCATCCATTTGATGCAGCAATGATTCCAGTTTCTGAATGGCATGCCTGTCCATTTCATTATCTCAAAGTTTGGATGGCTGCAAAGGCAAAGAATCGAGAGAGAGAGAGAAATCAAGTGTTCCAGATGGAGTTCATGTTATCTCAAGTGGCCTAAGAAAATGACACATCAAAGAATACCAAAACCTACTTCTAAACGTGTCTGTCTAGATAAGAAGGGCGAAATATGTTATCTGCCTCACAAAAATGTATTGTCTACATTCGAATTGACAAGCAGGGGCAGATCTAGAGTCATTCATTGCTATCACGGGACATCAATGACTTTCCAGTTGATTCAAGTATCATTCTCTAATTCAGTGCTAATGACAACAATATGATATTTAAGACTTTCCGGCTTAGCCGTGATCTACAATTTAAGACAACGTTTCACAGATGATGGATTGTTTCACATGGCAAGTTTCCTAGACAAAAAAATATAAGAATTGCATATTATTAAATTGTAATGGTAAACTAGGAAGAAAAGAACTCCACAAAGATACAAGATTGCTGGCATGATGCATATATCATTATCCAAAATATGCAAGTTGTCTGTACGAACAAGTACTAGGTCTAGTCAGATGGAAGTAGGACAGCATCTATAATAGGCAGTTGTAAGCAATAGTGGAACCTATCAAAGTTAGTACAAGAAACTGTAATTCTACTTGGGGCAGATTCCGTTAGTTTCCTCTAGTTCCATTTTAGCAAAGATTCTACCCAAATTTGGATGGAAATTTGGTTCAGGCGAAACAGAATTTTCCCTTGAAGTGACCAGTGTCTAGTGATCACACTGAGAAAAGTTCACAAGCATGATCTTGGTTTGGCCAAACGTTTGATCAATCTTGTATGCAAATGGGACAGAATCAATCTTGTGTTTATCCAATGAGATGTCCAGACAGGATGCATACTAGTGGATAACACAATTTGAGTGGAAACTTGAAAGAAATTAGATTGAGAAACTCAAAATGTGTTGGAGAAAAAATGCTATGATTATAAATTTCATCCCTTCTCTTTCCAGTTTTATTTATGATCTTCCAGAAATTTGTCATTTCTATTACTCTTCTTTGTGAGAGCATTTCTATTACTCTTTTCTTAATAACTTTTCATGCTAATTCAGTGACCTAACTGAGAAGGTTATCACGCTGTCCCTGTATTTGCTCCTTGCAGTTGATATGTGGCCCAAAATGACAATTGTCGGTAGTCCAACAGATGCATCTCTATCCTCATGTAGCTCATGCCTCATAATTCATCTTATTTGCTAGCAGAAAATAAGTAGGTTTGTATCCCATTTTTTTAATATAAAGCAAATCTGAGGCAGGATAAGCATGGACACATAGACCTTGCACTTTTGAGATCAGGAACCCTAAGTAGCATAGCACAAGGCTGCACAGCTTTGTGAAAACAGAAACAGAGAGCAGCAGGTCTTTGGTCTATCTCGGAGGAGTGGTGGACATGGAGAGCAGCAGGTCTTGTAGGTATATCTTTTTGTGGAGCAATTTGATATTTTTTATAGTCTTGTTGGTTTTTTCAACTAATCAGTTTGATGTGGTAGCATGTTTTTTCTATCCGCTGAGTCTGATTTGTAGCACAACAACCATATTTGTTGGCTAACTTTTGTATTCTTCTTCTAATCTTAATAAAATTTGACTAGTATTTTGTTTATTGATGAAAACAGAAACGAAGAGAGAGAGAGAGGTAAAAAACAATTGGATTTTAGGGTATCAACAGCATGGAGCCATGGACCCTCCATGCTTACAAAGTTACAGTTGCTTGCTATGCATCCCCTCTGTCGTTTGCAAATGCAGACAGGAGCTCCATCGTTTTCTGAAAAAAGATGAGGAGGACCGCAAGCGCCCTGCCAACTTGTACCAGCAACATGGCAGCTGACAAACTCCTCAAACTCTGATAGATTCTTCAGCAGAATTACACACAGAGAAGAGAAAAGAAGATTAAAAAAACTGTCTTTAAAGGCAAAGAACAATTGTAACACAGGGTCATAAGGAGTATGAAGTATTTGCTGACTCTGAAATCTGAATACTGTAGTCTAGAGAAACAATGGGTGTTTAAACTTTTAAGGGAAGTTGAGTAAGGGGCAATCTACTTGGAGATGATGAGGAAGGCAGAGGCAGAACTGTGATCAGGATGAGCGCATCCGTACGTGCGATGCCGCTTGACAAACGGACGCAGCCAAAATTTAATCTTTAGAAACAAAAAAGGTAAAGGCATTTGCAGAGTAGAAGAGAGAGACCCAGAGGAAAAACAGAATAAATAAAGGCATAACAGAAGATGAAGCAGTAGCACATAGTCCACGGATAATTCAGACCAAAACAACTTTTTTTCAGAATTGTTTGCTCTTTTGTCTCATTGAGTATGTTACTCTTTTGTTATACTCCATATATATATATATATATAACAATTGGGTTCAAATCCATATATCATACAACAACAATAACAATATAATATATATATATATATATATAACAATTGGATTCAAATCCATATATCATACAACAACAAAAACAGATGCTTTTAACTTATATGTGATATAATAACAAATTTTTTCTGTCTCACTCTTCTTTCAGATGCAGACATCCACCCTCTTCTTGATTTCCTCTTTGTTTATTTAGCAACAATTTTACAAGCACAGTTGAAATTAGAGAGAGAGAGAGAGAAAGGCGTTGTGCTGCGTGTATATAGGTGTGTAAGTTTCCTTCGCTTCCCCTGGCTTCTTTTTATACCCTTCCTTTGTTCGCTTGCGGCTTGAAAACGTAGAGACGGGGGACGAGGAGGAGGAGGAGGAGCCGAGGAGGAGGGGGCAAGCAAATGCTCAGCGCGGCTACGGTGAGTTCATGGGATCCAGGCCCTTCTTGATTTGTTTCTGCTCCTGCGATCTTGGGCCAGTTCTTTGGTTCTGTGTCTTCTTCTCCTGGGGGAGACGATGCGGTGCGGGCGCGGGGCGCCCAACCGCGCGCCATGAACTGTTGTTCTCCTCCTGGTCGTGGATAATAATCGTATCTTGAATTCTTGATTACTTGTTAGAACATCGGCGCGCGCAGATAATGCGGCCGATTGGTCTGGTGATTGGTGTGAGAATTGAGATTGTTTGCTTTGGGGTTTTAGATAATGTGGTCAGGTATGAATGTCTTCTTCAATCAAAGATTTGAGTTTGGAGTGGAATTGTCAGATTGTGTGTGGTGGTGCGTTCTTGATCCAGCTGGTTTCATCTGGGAGCCATGGCGTGGCCGCCATCGCCTTATCAGAATTCTTTTGGTTTCTTTGTACAGAAAAAAAATATACACGAGGAATGGGCCAGATCAAACAGCTTTTCAGTTTTCAGCATCTACAATGGATTGTCTCCTGCTGCGTTTACCTTCCATTGGCAGTAAAATAGTATATTTCGAGTGCTTTTGCTGCGATTCCAAAACAAAAAAGCTTGGAATCTTTGAACTGGTCTCAACTCAAATGATGGCTGTAGTAGAGCTTGCCGTTTCAACTGCCCTCTTCCTTATTTTTTTTCTTTCCCCAATTCTGGTCCAGAGTTGTTCAGCTTTCCTCCATCCCATTGAGTACAACAAGAAAGGCAGCTTGTTTTCTCCATTTACTAGTTCGTGTTCTTTCAATTAGTTTTACTGACTGTTTGCAAATCATAGTTGTAATGTTGCGTTCTTTTTGTTTCTGTCATGCTTTCTTGTTTATCTTTAGTTTAAGATATTTGGATTCAGTATTGGTGATTAGGCTTATATTTTGTTGCTTTGGACTTGAGCAGTATGAATCGTTACTTTCATGTCTCAGTTTTCTGCGGTTGCCTTTGTAAGCTTGTCCCTATCGCTTGGTTCATAAGATGCCATTTGCAGCTGAGATGTTCATGAGTTATGAGCTGATTTGTCCAGTAGTGTTTCTCTTCAAACCATGAGATGAAAGTGGTTCGCAAGAATTAACGTGCAATAGGGGAATTCCCTTCTCATAAAACCCATACTAAATGTCAAAGCAAGAATTAATGAAAGCAATGATAGATCCAACCTCTCTCCTGGATTATCAAATTCAATTAGGTTGCTGTCACATCGTATTGCACAACAAATCTATGCTCCCACATATTAACGTGATGTAGGCGTTCATTTCATTCGTTTAGATATTTTCATGTCGTGCGAAAACTTTTTTCCTTCATTTTTTATTCCTTTTGGTCATGTTATACGGGAATAGTTTTTTTATTAATTTCCCCTTCGAGTTGGCAATTATTTGATTGTGCAGGAAATAGTGGGAAGTCTGAATGTAGCTTGTAATTGGATATCATATTAAATAATACAACAAAACAATCAGCATACCAGTTCTGTAGATTATTGTTATATTTCCAGTTTTCTTGGTTGACACTTCATTCCAAAAAGAAGCACCCTTCTGTAATTGTACTGCAGGGTAATTTTGTAACTTAGGAGTTATGACATGTTTTAGAAATGGTCAACAGAATGATTAGTATAAGACCCTTGCTATTATCAGTTCTAGGATTGTTAGATGAAGGCTATGTACATAGACTTGCAATAGTTATTTCTCATCTAATGGGTAAATCTCACCTATGATGGAATTATGGATTTTAGGATAAAAGGATGGATGAGATTAGGTAATGGTGCACAAGTTAGATTGTCTCTGCTCTTCCCAAATTCAGTGCATTGATAACAAGAGAGGGTAAAAAATGTCCGTCTCTTGAGTAGGAGATGTTTGAACTTTGATGTTTCCTGAAGTTCTGATGTTCTATTCATAAAGTGTATCACTTCTTCTGGATGTGCTTGTTGGTAATATACTACTATTTTTCTGTGCAGGAGTATTTTGTTGGAATATTAACTTAATATATAGTTTTGTGCCAAAGAAAACAATGGAGAGGGAAATTTCTGCCTTGTATGAACCAAAAAGAAACAATGAAATAAGGATTTTTGAGAGTTCAGATGAGATGTCAACAGATCTGGCTGAGTATATTTCACAAGTTTCAGAAATTTCGGTGAAAGAAAGGGGATACTTTGCTATTGCCCTTTCTGGAGGTTCCCTTGTCAGTTTTTTGGGGTAATGTTGCTTCCCTCACTTTATTACATATGTAACTTTCTTTGGTTTTTGAGAATTTCAACACATTACACATTTTTGTATCCGAACTGTTATTCTTTTATTTTTAAAAAAGGAAACTTTGTGAAGCTCCATACAATAAGACCTTGGATTGGTCTAAATGGTACATCTTCTGGTCTGATGAGCGTGCTGTAGCAAAGAATCATGCAGAGAGTAACTACAAGTTAACAAAAGAAGGATTCCTGTCCAAGGTATGTGAACTTAGGAAATTTCTTGCAAGTATCTTTGCTTCTTAAGATCTACTATCTTTAAATATTTTTATTTTGTTGATTTCCATTTTGTTCAAAATTAGCTGTTTTTGCTTCTGTGTTTATTTATTATTTTGCACTGAGTACTGATCAGATGGTAGTTGTACCTTGCTTGAAATCCGTCATTTTGTTTTCTTTGTGCTTTTTCATTAATATTTGCTTATGGAACTACATAGCAGTGGAAATTCACTTGTTGGTTCATGATTTATATATTTTTTAAGGAACAATGTTTATATCAGTCATGTGGAAATAAATTAACAGATGAAATGAGCAGATTTTGCAAGATGAACATAGCAATCTATCAGAATAATAAAAATATTAGATGTTATGCTGGTTTGTAGGAGGGACTCATGGTTATTGCTGTTCTTTGGTTCTTCCTGTTTCCTCAGAGTGTTTCGAGTATTTGGTGCTTGATTTACTTCAAGCCTGGGATCCTCAACAATTTCATTTCAGTAGTCAAAAGGACCAGCCGGCAGGCTACAATTATAATAATAATAATCAAGAACTCGTATTCTCTTTTACAGTGATTTTTTTAGAGGAACATCAGGTTGAGAATTGTAGTATATATTGTGGTGTTGCTCAAAGTTGTATTGCTGACATCCAATCTCAGGTCTTTATCTGGTCCGGCCAGTCCATTTTACGTTCCTGAACACCTGATATTAGCAACAAGATAGCAAGTTGTTTGATCTAGTTCAATCCTGGTAATGGTCCCTGTTGAAAGAAAAATGGAGTCAGTTGTAATGTGCCTTTGAGGTATCTTTAACACCTTAGGCCCTGACTTTTGATCTGGATAGGTGCTGCATCACGGAGGCTAATTTGTCGTTTTGCCGTGCCTTTTTCTGGTATGGCTTAGCATGCAGACCATTATGTTCAAATTGTGTGATATCCGTTGACAGCTGCTGGAACCAGATTAAGTCTGCCTAACTACTGTTTTAATTGTTCCAACTACTCTTGAAGCTCCCACCATTCAAACCTTATCATATCCTCTCAGGATCACCCCCTGTCTATTTTTGTCAGAGTAAAAGCTTATCCAAATGGGTTCCTTTATTGGATCAGGATACTTGTCTCTGAGAAGACACCTGTCTTAAGTGGCACCATCAGGCAATCATGTGATTTATGTAGAGTGGTCTTCTGTTGTTCTACATTAAATTGGCACTTATCCAAAAGGGTTTAGGGCAAATTCTAAAATCTGAACATCCAGCTAGTTTCAAAAGGATGAATACTTTCAGTACCATCTAAAAGCTCTGAACTCTGAAGTCGAAACATTTCCTGTTGCTGCTAGCATTGCGTGAGACTATTGCAAGCATTTGTTGTTGTGCACAGCTTTGGGTCTTCGGTTATAATAGAACATGTTGCACTGTATTCCTATGCCATTCCCATTTCATACTACACAAAATTTCCATGTCTGATTTATCTTGCATCATATGAACAAATAAATATGTGGCAACTGTTGTCAGTCATATGATGGCCCATGATGATGCTGAAAGAATTGTGTAGCATCATTGTAAATTATGGTTTAAATAACTTATTCGCTTGTTCATGCTACGATAACAATTTTTTGCATTTACATGGTTCTTTTTTCTAGGTACCTATTCTCAATGGCCATGTCTACTCTATAAATGACAACGCCACGGTGGAGGATGCAGCGACAGATTATGAATTTGTCATCAGGCAGCTGGTCAAGGTCCGCACGATTGGAGTTTCAGAAAGCACTGACTGCCCCAAGTTTGATCTGATTCTCCTTGATATGGGCTCTGATGGACATGTGGCCTCATTGTTCTGCAACCATCCAGCCCTTGAGCTGAAAGACGACTGGGTCACCTACATCACTGACTCTCCCCAACCTCCACCTGAGCGGATCACCTTCACTCTTCCAGTAATAAACTCGGCATCAAACATCGCAATAGTGGCTACCGGTGACAACAAGTCAGAGTCCGTGCATTTGGCCATTTCTGACAATGCTGATGGTCCAGACTCCCCCTCATCTCTGCCTGCAAGAATGGTTCAGCCAACAGACGGCAAGCTGGTGTGGTTTCTGGACAAGGCAGCTGCCTCTTCTCTGGAGGCTGAGAAGGATGCCTTTGAGCAGCACCGTGAGTACTAACTCCAGTGGTCAAAACACTCCTTTTGCTGTGAACTGAAAGATGTAAGTAGGCAGTGTGGCATGATCGGTTCAAGCTGTTTGCTTGTGGCATTAGTTCTTTTTTGGAGGGTTTGTTCTTGGGGAGCCTTGAGCAATGAGTTTGGTCTCTTTTTGCAAATGGGAGATGATTTAGAGAGGAGAGGATGCGTAAGTGATGTTGAGTCCGCAGAAATGAGAACACCAGATTTGATTAGTGGCCGTATGACACTGTTATGTGCTACATTTTATATTTAGTTCAAAGTTAGATTCGTTAATTCGTCGTTATGAGGTTTCATATAGCACCTTTTTCCTAGTTATCTGTTTCAAGTTTTGCAGTGTACCAGCTGCTGCCTGTGTGTTGCAATGAAAACCAAAACTTTCTACCAACTTTTATCTATTATACATCCTGTACAATACAACCTGGCCATTCCACATTCTAGTTATTCAATAAGTTTGTACAAGTAGTAATTACATTTTACCATTCATTGAAAAAATAACTTCATTGTCCTGCATAAAAACTTCTCTGAAGATGCATCTTTTTTATGTGCAACTTCTCTGAATATTTTGCTTGCATTATTGGATCAAAGCTAGGGGCACAGCAGTCACACAACCCAAATTTGCCCTTGCACAGATAAGATTGAAAGAAAA
The DNA here is from genome assembly GCA_000418225.1 of Zizania latifolia. NCBI lineage: Eukaryota > Viridiplantae > Streptophyta > Magnoliopsida > Poales > Poaceae > Zizania > Zizania latifolia. Next base: position 188,580 of record KE373074.1, read on the forward strand.
TTTGGAACTTGTTGTAGCTTCAAACATTCTCAACCATTTTTGATAGTTCCAAACTACACAATAATACAAATATTTAGCAGGATGACAAATTAGATTTCAGATAAGCATGCCCATAAAAAGTGAACTTGTTTGATTCGTTCCATAATCAAATATATAAACTAACAGCACATTGCAGATGCAACATCAGTATTCTGTGAACAAGAGACAGGAGCAACTGATAAAACTCCAGTCAGAAAATGTGATGTGCAAATGAAGCATCATTATCACTTCATTCCAGCCTGATTGTGTTGTTCAGATTTTTTTCCCAAAATTAAAAATATAAAAAATGCTTCATTTATGGTGTCCTAGAAAATATAAAAAATCGAACGGTGTTGCGTTTCAACACTCAGTAAAAAATATGTCATCACTTTATCAAAAAAATATTTCAAACAGATACAATATTCGACGATACTGCTTGCAACATTAAGAAACAACTATATGCAACATCCTTAATGTTATGTTTTAATAGTTGAAACTCAATGTTTTATACCTAGTAATAAAATGTTTTAACTTTGATTTGATTGTGTTTCACTTTATTTATTTTATTAATTTTTTTATCAAATAACGAAATACTCTTTACTGAATGTCAAAACAATATCCGGAGCTTAATCTTTCCAAAAAAATATAAAACATTGTTTTCAGTATGTTCAAAACATCAAAGTCAACAATGAAGACCAAAATGTCCTATCTGCATGCAGGTTCTAGCACTATGCATGCATCCTGTCTTGTCATGCCACGAGGAGCATCAGGGATGCGACGACCACCGCAGAGCGGACCAGCGACGCCGAGGCGGCCGCCGGAGCGGCGTTGGGAAGGTAGGGGTAGGAATCCGGCGACGGCATCTGGCACTCGTCGCCGTTGAAGTAGACCTTCCGCGGGAACGCCCACCCCTGCCTGAAGGTGAAGGTGCTGGCGTCCTTGCGCATCAGCACCTCCGACTGCACGTTGCCGTGCGGCCCCGCCTCCATGAGCTGGTCGTTGAAGTACTTGAGCCCGTAGAACATCGCCGTGTCATCTGCACCAGCAGCAGCAAAATCACAGCGAATTCACATCGAAATCGCAGAAGATTTACATCAAGATTCATCAATGGAGATTGGGGGAGGGGGTTAATTATTACTGATGGAGCCGTAGGCGACGATGGGCTTGTAGTCGAAGCTGAAGACCTCGGTGATGTTGTCGAGGTTGGGGTGCTGGGCGACAAGGGTCCAGCCGGTGTAGTTCATGCGGTAGTTGAAGTTGGTGATGGTGATCTTGGCGCGCCAGTACTCCTTGTAGTTGAGCTTGACGTGCCAGTGCACGCGCACCGGGCACATGTGCGTCGTGCACTGCAGCAGCGCGGCCGCCGGCGCGCCGCCGCTATGCCCCCGCGCGTGCTTCCCCGTCACCGCCAGCCGCTTCGAGTCCCTCTCGCTCCTAAATTAATTACAAGGAGAAAGAAAACGCTCTGATGAGTGATCAGTCGTCGTGCTCATCGGCGGCGACGGCGACGGCTGAATGATGGCGGTGGTGGCCGGCCACGTCGTTCGTACCTGACGCAGCTCTTGTGCTCGCAGCCGCAGGAGCACTTGGCGCAGGGGATGATGGTCTCGTTGTAGAAGGAGGAGAAGGAGACGCAGCACGACGGGTACTTGGACGCCAGGTGCTGCGAGTAGGTGCACGTCACGTTCCAGGTCACTGCACACGCATGGCATTTACATGGTCACGTCATCGGCATCAACGGCGCCGGTGAGGGAGAAGGATGAGGAAGATGATGAGCTCACTGAGGGCCTGTGTCTTGCGGCGGTGGTCGGGGGTGAGGAAGACGGTGGAAGGGACGACCTTTGCGGGGCCGCAGGTGTAGCCGGGGCCGGGGCCGAGGAGGGTGAAGTTCTTGGG
>KE373074.1:194228-229267 GCA_000418225.1 Zizania latifolia
TCTTTAGTTTCCTTACTCACGAATCGCGAGGTCACACCCTCGATTTTATTAGCAACTGAATTAGCTTTGGTTTTTGAGATGTGTGTCCGACTCTGATTTGGTATAATGGTTTTAAAATGTGCCATAAAGAAACTTACAGATGAACATATAAAATAAGCCTGCTGGAGTTTGCTCCTAATCCTATAAAAGTTGAAAGTTGGTTTAAAAACAGCAAATCTTTCAGTATATTCTCTACCCCTACATCTCTCACAGACTCTAATAAATCATCAGAAATGAGTTAAAATGTCACAAGAAAATGATTTACAATGATGCAACTTAACAGTAGAACATGGGCCTGAAACATGCCACCTTCAAGAAATAAAACATACTATAACTATGCCTTCAAGCAATAAAGATGTCTTGAATTACAGTCAAAAGCAGTTTTTTACGTACTAAAACTCTGCTTGTCTGCTCTCTTCTCAACCTCTCAAGTATGCAGTACAGCGGCCACTTTTATATATGTAATGTCCCATCTTTTCTTTGTATGCAGCACAGCAGCATCCAACAGTTCAATGGGGAGTTCACCTTCCATCGTCACTGAGTATGATCATAAAATGATCCATCTAGGAAGGCAAAATCCAAGGATCCAGGCTGGAAGTATGGGTATTGGACAAGAGAAGAGAAGTCACAACACATGAGAAGAGAGGAGAAGAGAGGTCAAATCATTGGCAACACCAAAGTATATATGCTACACTGCTACTAAAATCTAGAGCAATTATAGGTTAGGATGTGTGTATGGCATTGCCTCGCCATGTGCCTTAAGCGGCTAGACTAGAAGGGGGTAGGTCATCTCACCTCGCTTACCGCCTTAAGCACCATGTTATAAGGCATATAAGTTTTTTACACCATCTTTGATGTAGAAGATTGACCATTAGTTACTTTCACTATATATATTCAAAAAATATTAAGATGACAACATATGAAAGTACTTTCAAATATCAATCTAACTATGTGACATGCATAACACTAAACCTAAATATTTTTAGCTTACAAATGTTGACTTTCCTAAAAACATGGACACCTTTATTTTGGAATGGAGGTAGTAATAAAAAGATATATGACTAGACAGACAATCATCAACAAAGATGAAATAAACCCTTACAGATCACCTTACATGCCTACTTATACTCAAATGAAGGTGTTGGCATGCTAGGTGCATCAAGAGTCTCAAGTCTCAATCTTGTGGCTGCTATTTGTGGCTTCTCCTTCCATCTTCCTCTGAAATAATCAACCAGACCACCCACCAACAGATGATTTTTCCACTTGGGGAATATAAAGGGAGCATCAGCTTGCATTGGTCCATTGTTAGGTACAGGTGTTTCCACATGGTACACAATGGGACCATCAACTGGCACCAATCAAGCATCAGGTGCAATTGAGTTCATCATCAATTCTGCACCCTCAATGAGAGCCAAGCAAACCGCGCCATGCAGGGATGATCGAACAACCGCACGGATGCCCTGACGAAGAGCGAGAATGCCACTAGCGGCTGCACCAGCAATGATGGAATTCCAGGGATCCTCCTTCTTCCGTGCATACGCTAGGGCGCAATCACAGGCGGAGAAGACCCCACCCCAAACAGCAAAGCTACCAGCAAGGCGTGGCACATTCAGGCGTGCGGTCTCCATACCACCGGCAAGGCGTGCACCTTTGGGCGAGTTGCGGAGGCCCTTGAGGAAGTAGAAGGCAGAACCTCCCACAGCACCCACGCCAAACGCCATGCCCACATCATCAAGGATGCAGTCTGGGCATGGATCTATTTCCATAAGAGGCCGCTGCATTGTGGCTGATGGGTGGCTCTATCAGAGGATCAGATGCTTGGTCGTCAACTCGCCGTGGAGGAAGAAGCAATGGAAGATCGCGAGCAAACAGAAACTCTCAAGGGTTTGAAGATACAAATCAAAACCCCGGAGAAGATATATAATGCGATCAAATCGTTTCATCGGGTAGGGAACTATGAGCGGCACGGACTACTACCGAAAATATCGTGGTGTGCCGCACAAGAAACAAATCAGAGACCGAATACAAATGAGTCCTAACTCATAACTTCTCCGCCAAGAACACAAACTCCTAAATTCGCGCCGCATCAAACAGAATATGGAAACAGCACGGAAAGACCGAATCGAATTTAAAGATCGGAACTTTAGTATCTCCGGAGCAGACAATAATTGAAGGGTAAAGGAAATAAAAATCGCACCAGTTTTCACTTGTACTCGAAAGATGGGATCGGAGTGCTGGGCGTGTCGAAGCTCTCCAAGATCTCCGACTTGCCTCCGCTCGGGCTGCCCTTCTTCTCCTCATCCTTCTTCCCAAAGAGGCCTCCAAGCCATCCACCTCCGCCGCTGGAGCTTGAGGCCTCTGGAGGCGTCATGGATGCCTGAGGCATGCCCGGGATTCCGCCGGCCGCCATGGCGGCTGCAAGGCTGGGGTCGTCGGCGGGGAGTGGCGGTAGGTTCTGCGGCGTGGCGAGGACGCGATTGAGCATGAGGCCGGCGCCCTCGATAAGCGCGAGGAGCATGCCGCCCATGAGGGCGGAGCGGCCGGCGGCGCCGGGGCCCTGGCGCATGGAGAGGAACCCTCCGGTCGCGGCTCCGGCGATGATGGAGTTCCACGGGTCCTCCTTCTGGCGCATGTAGACCATGGTGCAGTCGAAGGCGGAGAAGAGGCCGCCCCAGACGGCGAAGCTTCCCCCCACGCGCGGCGCGTTCATCCGCAAGGCCTGGGCGCCACCGGCGAGTCGCTCGCCGTTGGGGGAGTTGTAGGTCCCCTTCACGAAGTGGAACATGGCGCCCCCCACGGCGCCCATCCCGAACGCGCCGCCCACATCGTCTAGGATGCGGTCCGGGCACGGCTCGCGCGACGTCTCCGGCGTCCCCATCCCTCCGGCTAGCGCGGCGGCGGAAGGAGACGAACCCTAGCGCGTGGAAGAGAGAGGGAAGCAAAGCCAAGCTGGGCTTCCCGATTCGTACCCCACGTCGTTTTTATTAGGCTAGCCCTGTCCGGTGGGGTCCACTGTCATAGAGTCGAGCGGTTTGGCAAGGTCGGTGGCCCCACAGGCCAGTTAACCCGAGGGCCGGGTCCCACGTGGCAGTGGCCGGGGTCAGGTTTTTGGTGTGTCGGGTTCAGGCCCATATAAAAGCAGGGCAGGGTGGTACATATTTATTACAGTATTTAATTCGTAGCTTCCCATAAATTATAAAAAAAATCACTACAAAGATCTTGTCACGTCGTTTATACATAAACGTACACTCTAACTAGATATTATTCAATACATATGTTTTATGTTGTATGGTATTTCATCCATTCTATAATATAGTAATCTATCTCTACCCCATAATATAGTAATCTACTACCTCTATTCTATAATATTATAATTTAGGACTAGATAGAACATTTTATAGTACAACGAAGTTGTACATTGCCACTATCTAGATTTAATGTAGTTTGAAATATTCTATCCGATTCTAAAATATAATATTATATGATGTAGGGAGTACGATCAGATGGAACATTTTATAGTATAATGAATCTGGACAGTGACACTGTCTAGATTTATTGTACTATAAAATATTATATCCGGTTCTAGATTGCTATAATATGGGACGGAGGGAGTAAATCGTTTGATTTTGTTAAGTAAATTTATTCAATTTGGTCAAATTTAAATAAAAATATATTAACAATTATAATATCAAATAAATACAATATTAAAATGTATTTAATGATTAATTTCATGAAATTAATTTGACGGTGTACCTGTTGCTATATTTTTATAAAATTGATCAAAATTGAATAAATTTGACTTTGAAAAAGAGAGGACGCCTTAATAGATGTTGAGATGTTACAGTTCATCTATATGCCAAGTTTCACGTGCTATCAACTTGGAGATATTGACGTGTCATTTTGTTCGATTATTTAAGCAGTCAAGCACAATATTGATTCTTATTAGTGTTAATATAGATTGGTTGATGCTTGTACTGTCTATGTCTAGATTTGTTTTGTGATATAATACAAATAAAAGGAACGTGGGCATCTTAGTAATAAATTCCATCAGAACTCTGTAGTTGAGGGCATTTAGACAAGAGTAGTACTAAAATTTGTATTGCATCCCAATTTCAATTAAAGTCTGTTTTCTTCTAAAAAATGTATGGCAAACAAGTCGATCGTCTACATCCACTAATTAGAGGGCAAGGTGTACATGCTTGAGGCATTGTTTAGCTTGTTATTGCAGTCTATTTTTGTTTGAAACATATCTGAATGTGTGTTCGCTCCTCTCACCAAATTGCATGAGCAGACGAAGCGGCGATCCTCAATGTTATCTTATAATTTACTCCACTAGAGTTCTTTGAAAGACATATTTAGAGACGGTGTCAAAAATATATTATATCTAAAGTTAATCGATTTTCATAATAAAGTTATAGGACTTTAAGCCCTAATTATTTTATACTTTTCTCCGCACCTAGCCGTGGATGAGGAGAAACAAGCATGGTGCACCGTCGTCGTGGCCTCCACGACGGCACGGCCCGTGACGAGTGCAGGTACACAATGAGGGACTAGTCGAGGGCGTGGGGACGGCGCGAAGCTCACCGGCGAGGAAGACGGTGAGGAAGGAGATAGATGGAGTGGGGCACAGGGCAGGACCCTGTATTTTCTGTAATCGGTCTGTATACCGACATGCTCAATAGCTAGGGCACATGCCAGTCCACTTGCACAGGAGCAGCTCTGAGTTGGAAGTGTCATGTCGGTCCTATCTACTGAGTTAGAAGAATTTTAGATTTTAAAAAGTGTTATAGCTATCAGAAGCTTTGCTCAGGCCGAGTAGAAGAATTTTAGATTTTTGAAAGTGCTATAGCTATTAGAAGCTCTGCTGAGGCTGAGTTATTTCTAGAACTCAGTAAATAGGACCGACAGGACACTTTCAACTCAGTAAATAGATACGCTCCTTTATATGTAGCTTATGATAATATAGAAATTCTGTTGTTTTCTAGCTTCCCACATCTAGTTTATTTCTATATTTTACTGCTATTATAATCTAAATCCAAAATCTGAGGCTTACCACACATGTTCTTAGATTCTAAGAACGAACCTGTGATAATTTGGATAAACTAATATTCCTCGGTTTATAAATACTAATTTATTTTTAGAATCTGCAACTATTATTTTTACGATTTAAAATAATAATTTGAACCGTTTAAGATATTTAGATTTTGAAAGTAACTATCTTAGTACCCTTACTATAGTATACCATATTTAAAGCATGTACAAGATATTTTGCATGGGATTACTGTAGACGAGAAAAAGATAAGTTCTTTCAACTAACAAGTTACAAGTTTCTGCCTTCTTTTTTTTCTCTCATTTAATAGACAACGTGCGTGCACGTGTTGTTTGTAGTTTTTGTCACGTATCGCAAGCACGGGCGTTCGTCGCCGGCGCCGGCGTCGGCGCCGACCGACCGATCGATCATTCCGATCGCGGCAAGCTGCCTTGCTGGACGAGACCTGACCTGCCATCCGATCAGCATGCTTATCGTGCCATTTCAGAACGTTCAAAACCAGATCCACTCCCACGGATTCCGAAATCCTACCATCTCGGTCTCTTCCCAGAACGGAGAAGACGAAGTCAAGGCTCCCGAATGGAACGGCTCAGAAAATCGAGACGTGTCACGTCCTCCATGGCCTGCACATCTGAACCGTTGGTTTTTCCTTGTTCTTGAAATTTTGCGATAGGATTTGGATTTTAAAACCTAATTTTGAGAATATGGTAGGGTCTTTGTATTTGACGGTTACGAATAAAAATATATGGATTTTATCCTAAATTATTTTTAAGGCTGCTCCTTTCGTAGAAAAGAGAAAGAAGCACCAGAAATTAAGCAATAATTGTGATAATTAGGCACAAAGGATAGCTTAAAAAATAATTGGGACTATAGCATAATTATGATTATTAAATGATCAAGCAACATGAATAATTTATTGGTCACATAATTTAAATTGTTTGACGAATAGTGTTATTGTTGTTGGTTATTTTTGTGTTAAGAGTGAAAAAATTATTAATCTTGAGTGAACGATATAATACCAGATATTTTTATATTGTGTGATAATTTACGATAATTTAGATAAATTTAATAGAGTATAGATAAAAAACGACAATCCAAATAATCGTGTCTATGATTATGGTCCAAATAATGCGTATGTGATTATGATCCAAATAATCGTGCCTGTGACCATGGTTATCAATTCATTACCAAACTACGATTATTCTCTAATGCATACTATTTTTCCCGCTTTGCAAACAATCCACCGCTAATCTAATCACGATGGATGACGCGAACTAGCCCTCGCTTAACGGCAGCATCCGAGAGTCCGAGGCAGCGTCAGACGGTTGACCAGGTAAACGGGTTGACTCGGGAACTCTGACGACGACGTGGAAGTTGGAACTGAGGCTTGCAAAACAGCAGGCGGCTCATGGTTTCGAGTTGGAGACGATGCGAGCTGAGCAGCGCTCACTAGCTGTGTCAGCCCACAGGAAAGCCGCCCCGGCGACATTCCGGCGTGTCCCCCTGGCGCGCGTATATAAACCACGCGCAGCCGGGCGTGCATGGCGTCGTGCGGCAGCTTCAGATCGGCGGGAGAGCGAAGGAAGAAGAAGGGCGTTCAGTTTTCTGGAGCTTCGCAGGCTCGCCGCTTCAGCTTCAGCTCCAGTTTCAGATTCAGGCAGACGATCTACCGGCAGAACATGGGCCGCTGGTTGAAGCCAGATGTACGCGCTGATCATTCTCGCTTCTCGATTGAATTGTAGATGCAAGATCAGGGAGGGAGCTGGTTGTAGTTTAGGGTTATGTATATGTATATATGCTGATCTTTTGCTGCATGCAGGTTTACCCGCTGATCGGCGCCATGTCGTTGGTGACGGGGATGTGCGTCTTCCAGCTGACGAGGAACGTGTTCATGAACCCGGACGTCAGGTGACGACCCATCTGCGCACTCGCCGTAGTTCGTCGTGCGCAGTTAATCGGTTATTAACCAGCGATTAATGCTTCGCTGAACATGTTAAAAAGAAGAAAAAAACATACTTATATGATGCATTCTAATTTTAGTTTTATATTAATAGTAGAATTAATTATGGCCTCGATACATAAAGATATGTTAGTATTTTTGATTGATCATATTATGTGCATATTGTCATTAACGAATCTGTATCGATTTATCTGTTTCGTTGCCGTCCCTCCTCCGCTCTGGCATGTTTGTTATATAAAATTATTTTTTATTCCAATGCATCAATTATTTTTAGGACAACCTTATCATATCTAATTTTTAATCTTTATATAATAGAAGATAAAGGTGCATTCTACTTCACAGTAGAATTTCTATTAGAAACTCAAAAAAAACTTAGCTTTTTTATGTGTGTGCAGGGTGAACAAGAGCAACAGGCAGAGCGCCCTGCTGGAGAACGCGGACGAGGGGGAGAAGTACAGCCAGCACGCGTTCCGGCGATTTGTCAGCACGCAGCGCCCGGAGGTCTTCCCGGCGATCAACCGCTTCTTCGCCGGCGCGCCCCCGGCGGCGGCGGCAGCTGATCGCCGCGATTGATCGATCAACCAACCGATCAGTCAAGCGGACGACGGCGATCGCGTACGTACTTAGCCGCTGCAGGGCAACGAGAAAGTTCATTAATTCGAATGTTAGTGTGGCTGCTGGGTGCTTTGCGCGTGAATATATTATCTTTACGTACACGTGTGGGTGCTCAGCTGAGACGACGTGTCTGAAATTCTGAATGAAATTGTATCTGATATAAGTCTGATAAAATTTTGATTTTTGAGCCGGTTGTAAAATTCTTTGATGTTCATTTCGCAAGTCTCAGTAGGAGCGCGACTAAAAATGGTTAATAGTTTTAATATTGGGATAATTCAGGTTTCATAGGGATATATTGCTAAGCTTCTCAAACTGAGATAATATATCCATTTCATATTATAAAAGCCGTTTCACCTTTTGAAGTTAGATTTCTCTGATTTCAATTAAATTTTAAAAATATTAATATCTAGTAAATCATGTTTTATGATAGATTTAATAAAACTAATCTGATATTATTTTTTATAAGATTAATAAAAATACAAATATTGACTTATAAAAGATGGAAGTAATTATAATTCCGGCTGTCCTCGTCTGTACAGAATCGTACCGAATTGGTCTGTCTGGTGATGTAAGAGCATCTTCAATAGAAACTCTAAAGAGCTCTCTTCCCTAAATTTTAGAGAGTATAACTAAAAAATTAGCTACAACGGATACTCTAAAAGACTCCCAATAATAAGGTGCTCCCTAAATCTTTCTCCATCCTCCCTACTTATAGGGAGCAACTCTCGTTCCCTATTCGCTCTGGTCATATATGTCGGTGATACAAAAAATATAAATAAAAGAAAAGAGAAAATATTTAATAAGTAGGATCCACCTGCCGATGATACAAAAGTAAAATATAGAGAATATGATATTGAGAGTCTGTTGGAGAGTAATAAGATTTATAGATTAAATTTTATTAGAAGGACTCCCTATATGAGATTTTAGAAAATAAAAAATAGCAACTCTTTTGGAGATACTCAATGGAGATCGTCCTGCCTGTAAAACTTGTGTTACGGTATTTTGTTTCAAAAGCTGTGTACGAAAATCATCGGAAAATTGTTTCAAGACCGTTTATCAACTTTTTAGCATTAAACAAGTTTGTTTAAATCCTTAAATAATTGTGATAAATTCAGCTATGTGCATCTTCCATTTTCAGTTTTTCCCATGCACTCTGCCACTGACCCCATCCACCGTTGGCCTTGCTCAACTGCGTTTGTAGAAAAAAAACTCAACTTGATTCGCCAATAATATCATGGCCCAATTCACACTTACGTCGCCTATAGAAATAAGAATACTTCACCTTGATTCGTAAATATAGAAGAAATTTTCAAATTAGTTACGGAGCTAGTAAAGTTTCTCATCAAAATTCAGACAGAAAATGCTGTGAATTATGCACAACCATTGTGCTAACTTCCTACCAAACACATTAAAAGGACTAACCGTCAGATTGAAGCAAGGGAGAGGTAGGTTTTTGACGGGTGATAGTACATGGCTGCTGGCCTAGGCTGTAAGCATATTGTTAGATGGCAAGAGGTTTGTTCTCTCTGAATTTATCTTGCTAACTCCCTTGTGCTCTTCAAACTCTTATATAAGTAAACAAAAAGACAACCGTGGCATGCCATTAGGGATAGGTAATCGGTTTTCCGATTTTTTATTTTTCGGTTTCTAACTAATTCGGTTTTTATGAAATAGAAACCAAATAGTGGTCTAAAACAGTACAAACTAGAATAAAAAACTGAAATAATTCAGTTCGGTTTTAACTGAATAAGTTATGACCACTATTTTAAATCATTATTTGGTAAGTTAGATAAAATTAAAATTACATCATAATTCAATATATCAATTTATTAAGATAGTTACATTACAAATTTTAAATTTATTTGGTTTTTAGATAAAATTAAAATTATACCATAATTCAATATATCGACTTATCAAGACATACATTACAAATCTAAACTTCTTCGATTTTCGATTGTTTGGTTTTTTAAATCTAGAAACCGAACCAAAAACTAAAAACCAAATTTCTTAGGAAACGACAATCAAGTCTGATTACACCTACATTACACCTCAAATTACACCAATATGGTTGCACACTTGCACCATTCATCACCCTCATAGTTCACTTCTTCGAGAAGCAAAACTCGAGAGAAAAAGCAGCCCACCTCCCGCCACGACCGGCCCCATCCGCCTCGCCGTCCTCGCACACCTCGTCGCCTCCCTCGTCTTATACCCGCGCCCCGAGCCCGACCACCTTCGGCCTCTCAGTCCAGCCCTCTCCTCCACCTCCCACCAGTTCGCCGGACGCAATGGCCGCCGTCCCGTCGACGCCGCTGCTCAAGGACGAGCTGGACATCGTCATCCCGACGATCCGCAACCTCGACTTCCTCGAGATGTGGCGGCCCTTCTTCCAGCCCTACCACCTCATCATCGTGCAGGACGGCGACCCGAGCAAGATCATCCGGGTGCCCGAGGGGTTCGACTACGAGCTCTACAACCGCAACGACATCAACCGCATCCTCGGGCCCAAGGCCTCCTGCATCTCCTTCAAGGACTCGGCGTGCCGCTGCTTCGGCTACATGGTCTCCAAGAAGAAGTACATCTACACCATCGACGACGACTGCTTCGTGAGTGCCCCTCGATTCCCCCTTGTGACCTGAGATCTGTGTTTGTTTTGGTGCGATCTGCTGCGGACTGGCTAGATCTTGGTTTAATTTGGTCGCGGGAAGTTGGGATCGGATCTGGCTATACAGTTTAGTGGGGAAAGGGTAGATCTTTGGGCATGCCTCATAGAAAGATTTGAGTTTTGCATCAGGTTTGCGAGATTATGATTTGGAATGTAAAGTCCGTGCCTTTGCAGCTTTGCTGTTACTCCTGCTAGAGTGTTGGTTATGATCGTATAGTTCCCTAGTCTGCAAAAATCATTCACGGTGCATAATGCTATGATCAATTTCATGTTTACACATAACTGGCTGATCCGCCTAGTTGAAATAGTAACTCCTTAATCCTTGGAGTCATGCGTGTAGTCTCAATTATTAGATCTGACAATGTTTGTTCTGTCTTGAATTGAACTTTTGACTTGCCCCACTGACTGCTGAGAAGTATTAAGCATTGGATCTAGGTACACCTCTTTGGTCCTGTATAGAGCTGGAATGGATTATGGATCTTTGGTACCCCACAGCGTTTGTAGGATTCAGAAATAACAATGCAAAGTGACACCTTACACGACAACGTGCCTTGTATGTGTCGCCTTGCCGACGTGCTTTGCTGGTTGTGTTGGTGTATATATACATTTATTTATGCTTTAAGGTCATAATCAATAATCTTTCCTAGGGAATATAACAATGTTTTCTTCTTTAGAAACAAGAAAGAAAAGGTAAGCATATAGTCTCTTTGACTCTTTGGACTGAACAATATATCCACTTTGATTTGGGGCTATCCTGCCGTTTTTTATTGTCTGCCAATCATTTTCCAGATATATATTTAATTATGAATTGTGTCTTTATGCAAGAATGTTAATATGAAGTTAGACAGGAGCAACCATCCATTGAAAATGCCGTGTGATGGGCCATGACATCATTAAGTCTTGATCATTATTCATCAGTTGAAGAGGCAGTGGGAATAAAAGTCTCGTAGAAATTAACATTGCATAAGGAAGTTTCTATAGGGGTTAACATCTTGACAGTATTCCTATTGTTGAAGTACTTCTATTAAATATGTATGTTAATTAATGCTCAGCAAAATTAGTGGTGGACACATTCAGTAGTGGTATTGTTGTTTCTTCCCCGAAATTTGAGGATCCCACCTGGTTGCTAAAGAATTTAATTTATAATGGTTAATTGGGGTGGCTTATGATGCATGCATATACTGTAGTAACAGTATGAATGGGTGTCTGTTATTTACAGTAAAAGAATATTATGTCATGTTCTCTTTCATGTCCTTAAGTGCATTCAAGGATGATCTGTACAGTAGTTTTTTGGATTAGTTGATAGCTGACACAGGCACTTGCACATGCCATGCACTATAAATTCGTTCCTTTGAATGTGGTGTCATTATTTTAGTCATTTGTTCTGTTACTTTTGGGCAATGCAACACTTGCCTGATCCCGCCCTATCATTTGTTATTGGCTCATTGCTGAAATGCTGACCTATTCTTTTTTGCAAAATCTCAGGTAGCAAAGGATCCATCAGGAAAGGACATCAATGCACTTGAGCAACACATCAAGAACCTTCTGAGCCCTTCCACTCCATACTTCTTCAACACTTTGTATGACCCTTATCGTGATGGTGCTGACTTTGTCCGTGGGTATCCCTTCAGCCTTCGTGAGGGTGCCCCAACTGCTGTTTCTCATGGGCTTTGGCTCAACATTCCAGACTATGATGCCCCTACCCAGCTTGTCAAGCCCCTTGAGAGAAATAGCAGGTATTGATGTTACATTTTTGACATTTCTCATCTTCCAGCTATCTTTTCGTGCCAAACTGACGTTTTGTTTATTGAAATCAGGTATGTGGATGCTGTTCTTACAATACCAAAGGGCACCTTATTCCCGATGTGTGGAATGAACCTTGCTTTTGACCGTGAGCTCATTGGTCCTGCGATGTACTTTGGTCTTATGGGTGATGGTCAGCCTATTGGTCGTTACGATGATATGTGGGCTGGATGGTGCACCAAGGTATTATCGTATTCTCTTCTTCAGAATTGCACTGTGCCAACTAATAATCGTAACAAATCAAATCCATGCTATAACTTCTATGTTGAAAAACAGGTGATTACAGATCACTTGGGCTTGGGTGTGAAGACTGGCCTTCCCTACATCTGGCACAGCAAAGCAAGCAACCCATTTGTGAACCTTAAGAAGGAATACAATGGCATCTTCTGGCAGGAGGAGCTGATCCCCTTCTTCCAGTCTGTAGCCCTCCCTAAGGAGGCCACCACTGTTCAGAAGTGCTACCTTGAGCTGGCCAAGCAGGTGGCGGCAAAGCTCGGCAAGGTGGATTGTTACTTCAACAAGCTTGCTGACTCCATGGTCACATGGATTGAGGCTTGGGATGAGCTCAACCCACCAAAGGGTGTTGTTGCTGCGGAAAATGACCCTGCCAAGAGCAAGTGAGATGCTGTAGTATAAAGTTCGTTTTTTCATGTGCCCTGCCTATACTGAAACACTGTTGGTTTGGTTAGTGCTGATGGAACTGAGATCACTTCGTTGTAGCTTACAATTTATCACATCCCTGGACAACCGTCCTGACGGTTTTAGGGTGTTTACAATTTTTTCGTGAGATTGAACAGTTGTAATGTCAGAATCGAGTCACCTTCGAATTAGAATAAAATTATTGGCATATTCTTGAGCTTTCCCTAGGAAATTTGGGATTGCATGCTTTTCTCCAAATGCATGGTGTGATTTGTTGGTATTATGCAAGGGAAGTGCCTTGATAAGACCTGTACTATAAGTTTGAAACCAACCGGTTTATGTCAAGTAAAATTATATGTTACTTTAGTTTTGCCTCTGGGCTCTGGAGTACACAAGCAACATGGTTGGAACTGATATGACAGTAAAATCATATTAGGAAAGAAATTACACATATCCGAATAAAAAACAAAGATTATGTCGCTTTTAAAGTTTAAATCACCTGGTGTTTTATGCGACAGAGATGCAGACGCTTACTTGAATCTTTTTGAAAACTCGAACAAAATGCAAAAAGAAAGCGCCGTTGCCGGGGATCGAACCCGGGTCACCCGCGTGACAGGCGGGAATACTCACCACTATACTACAACGACTTGATACTTCGTGTAGTAAGCCTATTAATAACTCATGTATTCTCTATGGCTCACTGTGCCTACGGACGACAATTTTCCTACGGGACTGGGATCTGCTGGGAACCCATTCTGGACTGGGTTTGGGTTTTCTTTTTTATCCACGGATCAATCATGTCCGAGTTTCACATAAATGTTGATGTAGCTCCAACAATTAACGTATGACTTCTCATAAATTATAATAAAATTGATCCTATAATCTAATAGCACTCCTCTCATCCTTCTCCTTTATGTGTGGCGCACCAACCACTCTGTCTCTTGCTCGATCGTCTCTATCACCTCGTTGCTGGTTGTTCCTGACACTAGGTTTGTGGAGACCTGGAGAATCTCGATTCATGTAGTCATTTTAACCCAACAGGATATATAAGTGCAGATCCAAACAAGAGTATATCTAAATTCAGTATTAACCCATTTATATCTGATTCGCTCAACTGACACGCCATAGACTATGGTCGTATTCTACATGAGAGCCCTCGAGAAACTCGGAAAAAAAGGGTTTTGTTGATTCAATCAACAAAAGTGTCTAACCATGGCTAGGAAAGGCACAAAAGCCTATGTATCCAGCGTTTACAAGGACTTGTTGGCGCACAAGAGTGGTCAAACCATCTGCATAGTTTCATCGTACCGAGCAGTAAGCAACTCAAAAAAGCTGAGGTGAGGCAGAAACCTGAATTCCGCATACGCACAATTGCTTAGTTGTCGTCGACGACGAGGAGGCGTCCGAAGAGGCCAATCAGCTTAAGCTAAGCAAAGAGAAGTTGGTGTTAGTTTGTCTCTCTCACCTAACAGAGTCTATCTATACTTACCAAACTGTTTAATACTCTATCTGTCTCATAATATCACGACATATGACTAAATTTATTATTTTCTTATTACAACGAATCTGAACAATATCACTGTCTAAAAGTACTGTAAAATTTTCATATCAAATCACTCTCCAATTGTTAACGTGCCTGAATCCTCTGTCAGCACCGACGTTAGCTCACTACAGCAATGAGAAAGCAACGCCTACCTTCCAATTGTCGATGCACATGCGTATTAATTCATTCATTTCGTCCCCAACTGTGTTTAACGTAAACACTATGCAGCATCTGCAGCGAGCCTGCAGATGCAATCCCATTAATTCTGTCATTAGCTGCTGCCTTCGTTGACAGATATATGCATGCGTCAGTCTACGCCGGAGATCCGATCGAAACACATGCGTTTTTAGATTACAGAACTTTCAAAGAAAATTTAGAGAAATCGTATTGATTTTACGAAAACCTTATAAATTATGTATTTAAAAAGTCGTGTGAAAAATGATAGCTATTATACTAATTACATTCTTAAGTCTAATTTAGTATACTTTTAACTTAAAAATCAGTTCACATGTATCTAAATAAAATATTAAAAATCAGTTGACATGTATTTAAATAAAATATAAATTGTTAGGTAGCTGATCTCCCTCTACTTTTGGCGCTCCACCTGCTTGGTGTAGTGCAGATCGATCGCGCGGTGCATGTGCCCTGCTCACAGCGCGCACGGCCGTGCGGCGGGGCGCGGACGGAGACGACGACGACGGCGTCGGCATTACCATTGTTGCCGGCGTTCGATGGTTTTCGATCGCCGTCGCCGTCGCTAGGTAGCTAGGCAAAAGCGACACGGCTGTGCAGCAGGCTGATCCCCGCCGTGTGGCTGGCGGCCGGGCGCGCGGCGGCGTGGGCCATCGGAGGGTGGTACGGCGATCGATTGGTTGGTGACTGTTCCCTTCGCGAGAGATGGAGACAGAGATAGAGAGAGGGGGTGACAGCAGCATGGGCAATAGCTAACGAGATCCTCTGGCCTCGTTGACTACAGAGGATAGTCTTCCTCTTGAAACCGTCCGATTAAGATCGGACGGTGCGGGAGGGAGGGTTTCGTAGGGTGGGACTCACTTCGCAGTAGGGCTTCGCGATGGTAAGGGAGGCTTCGCACCGTCTGATTAAGATCGGACGACTGAAATGGATGACTGCCCTCTGTAATTGGCTCTCTAACTACAGAGGAGCTGGTTCCTGGAATTCTAGACTATAGCTCGTGTCTTGACGCTGTACATGTGGACGAGATGAACAAGGACGCTGTTCTTCATTGATAGTTTTTTATAAGGCAATGATTCCACATAGAAGAATCGTAACTATTGACGCACCTTACATGTTTTTCTCTCCAAAATGAGACGGTGTTTCGTTATCGAAAAAGAAAAAAAGTGTTATTTGCAGTGGCGAAGAATTTGTGGGTGCAAATACGACCACAATTTTTTTTAGATATCAATCTCATATTTCGATCATACATACACCCTTTAACTTAATATATGCACCCCTAATAGCTTCAATAGTTCAATTAAGAAAATTGGTGCATATCAATTCAATTTTACAGTTATCTCAATTTTACTCTAGCTTCGTCCTGTTATTCGTATATAGTCAACTTGGGTGAGATCGTGCACACCATTTGTATGTTTTAATTTGGTGACACACGTTTACTACTCTTTCTGTTCACACAAACATGTGTCGTTTTATAAGACGTTCCACCAGAATTGTGACTTTCTTAAAAGATGCAGAAAATATTAGATTTAATATGTCAAAATAGTGTTGGTAAGTATGTCATGCAATGCGCGATATATATATATATATATATATATACGCGTGATGTTCGGCATTGCGGAACTAAAAAAAGTCTGGGGCAGGGACCGAAAGTCTTGCAGTTTCCAAAATCTCGGACGAAAAAAACTGAGTTTTGAATTTTTTAGCTAGATCCGAATAAATTTTGCTAAATTTGAAAAGTGAAAGTTTCACCAAAAAAACCAACATGGGGACCGATGAACCGAATATTCTGGAAATATAGGCCCGAAATATTGAACCCTATTACCCTACTTATATGCAGGCAGAAAGCTAGCAACCCAGCGACGTGTGCCCACGAAATAGCCTACATATAGTATGCTCTAGCACACTAGGTTCTATTTCCACTCCTCTGTACACAAATAAAAGTTTTAGAAAAATCACAGTAAAATCTCAAAATCTTATAATTAAACTGACCTTTAACTGGATGCCTAGTGGCTAGGTAGCTTAGGTACCCACTAATTAATTTTAAGAATATATACACGGGTGACACACGCGTGCGTGTTAAGAGGGCATAGGTGCGATCACGCTCTAAAAATACTTATGTATTTCTGATATTATTTAAGCGTGTGGTCGAAATATACTCTTTTACTTGGCTTATCAGTATATAAAAATATTAAAATTTAATAGGTTAAAATTCAGCTTCGAAGTTGAGTCAACCACACTCATTTGAGTAGCCGAAACATCTTCCCATCCGCAGCTTGCACTCAATTCTTACAATTCTGTCACACACGCTGTCACGCTCTATATTGTTTCAGCTTGCAATTAGAACAACCGCGTACCGGATAGTAGTAGGATTAACCAAATCACCGATGGTGATGGAATCTATAACCACTTTAGTTAGTGCTTGTAAGTGTAAGTGTTTGTTGTCTACAATAATAATTCTGGGGCTAAATGTCCATAACAAAGATTGATGTAATATAAAAATTGAGATATGTTTGACCTCTCCAAATAAAATAATATTCTATGTTATATTTGCAGATGTGTATTGCTTGTACTTGACGATGATGTGGATGTGGTATCAATTTATGTGATGCTATGATGTGAATTATGACACTATCCTATAATTGAAGGCCTTCTTACCTCTGCTTATATTACAAGTAGATATGTTTACATATGTTGAGAAGGTTATGGTTTGTTTTTTAACAATAGAAATTATCTTCATTCGAAAAAATCTAATATTTCCTACTCCATTAGTTTTAATGAAAGTTATCCTATCTTATTAGGATGAGTGAACGTGGTTTAAGTGGAGTAATAAATAATTGAATCCAAGAGTATAAGTATTTTGAGGATAAAAATCATCTTTTCATAAGTAATAAACTATTATATTTAGAAAAAAAATCAAACTTTAAAATTACTCCCTCCGCCTCATAATATAGCAACCTACACCGAACGAGACATTTCATAATACAACGAATCTGAACAGTGACACTGTCTAGATTCATTTATTATAAAAATATATCATCTAGTCCTAATTACTATAATTATTACAGGATGGGGAGTATTATATTGTACTCCCTCCGGTACAGAAAAACAAGTCGTTTAGGACATGATTTCAGAAGTGATTAATTATAGGATATTTTTTCTTCTTTGCCCATATTAAATAGCATGCATAAACATTCAATAGTTTGCTCTTAACTCAGCGGTCAGTAACGCGAACTTCCGAGTTACACGCCGGAGTTCGATTTCTGGCGTTGCTGTGCGTGTGCTGATTTTTCACGCATTGCAGCCCATTTTCGCATGGCGCGCTTGCTTTTTCATCTCACGCGTTGGCATTTTCTGCGCGCATAGGCATTTTTTGCGCGCATAGGAAGATGACGAGGCTTAGTGGTCTATTTAAACATCACAAACGAAGCTTGCTGTGCAACTTACATAATTAAAAAAAATTCAAACAAAGTGTAAGTGTAGAAGAAGATGGCCATGAACTTAGAGCCGGAACAACGCTTCATCGCTAAGTTCGGTCTAAACGTGGAGCCTCCGTGGGAAGATGACAATGGTAACATAGTTCTTCTTCTTTTTCATTTGCCGTGCAAATATTTGTTCATATACCATCGGTACGTAGTTTTCTTTTGAATAGGGTTTAATTTAAACATGGAGTCACAATATATTGGTGGGACAGATTTAAACATTGAAGCACCTGTAAACGACATTGCTGGTAAGTACAACATATTTCAATTAATTTTTCTGCATCGTGAAACTTTTATTTTCCATAACCTACCAAAAAATAGTTTTCTATTAACTCTATGCAAGAAAAATTACTCTGGCGTAAACGACATGAAGTAGGAGTACAAATGCTAGAAAAATACTCCATGCAAAAAACAGCACATTCTAATTACTCTAGCGCTTTTACAGTACTCCTCCACAAATACTGCTTTTACAGTACTCCTCCACAAATACTCTCTGTTTGAATAATTCTATTCACTAATGAGCGCTTTTACAGTACTCCTCCGCAAATACTGTTCTCTCTGTTTGAATAATTCTATTCACTAATGATGGGTGTTTTTTCACTAATTAATAATAGGTACTACAACGTTGCAGCTAGCTTTTGCATGGCAAGGAGAGAGATGAAGGCAGACAGCCATAGGAGACGGAGACGAAGCGCTAGCATTAATTGTTTTTTGCTTTGCATGGCGCCAGGGCCCAGGAGCAATTTTGCATGACGCCAGTGCATGCGGGAGCAATTTTTTTGCTGGCGCCAGCACCATGCGTTGCGCCATGTGAAACTTAAATGACGTCCAGGGGTAGAACGGAAAAAAAAGAGATATGTTAGCCAAGACGAAACGAGTTGTTTTATGTGACTTATTAGTCAGTACCGGAGGGATTTGAATAATCTAATGTGATGGACCGAAACTGCGGTTCAAAGTACCTAGACAATACACCAACGGACACGCGGCAGACTGCCCTGCAGCGTACAACAACCACGTACTGGAAGGGCCCGGCCTGCGTCGACCAGCCTCATCCGGAGACCACGGCTGCCGCGCCACGTGTCACCCTACGTCTCGCTCCCTCGTACGCGACAGTCACGGGGCCCGCCGAGCCCCGCAGGCGAGGCGAAAATACTTTTCCCACCGGAAGCTGCCCAGCCCTCTGACCCATCCCGCTGGGCCCCCGCTCTCCTCCGACCAATGGAAAGCGTGGGCGCTGCGGTCCGCGCACGGGCGCCGGTGCACACGCCGGGTGGGCCCCTGGCCCCACCTCGCGCCGGGCCACGATAACGACGTCTCTCCCGATCCGACGGCCAGGATCTCTCCACGTCGCCTCGAGACCCCTCCGGCCAATCAAAACTCGACAACGAGGCAGGCAAAACCACGGCTTGTTCACACCGCATCTCGTCGCCATCTAAAACCACCTTCTCGCCTCCTCCCCTAGACCTTACCTCCCTCCTCCTCCTCCTCCCCTGTCCCCAACCTCTCCGAGCGAGACACCACCGCTACGCTCCGCTTCCCTTCTCTCTCACGCGTACGTCGTCGCCGCCGCCGCCAGCGAGGACCCGAGGAGGCGATCCGGAGGAGATGGGGCGCGGGCCGGTGCAGCTGCGGCGGATCGAGAACAAGATAAACCGCCAGGTGACCTTCTCCAAGCGCCGGAACGGTCTGCTGAAGAAGGCGCACGAGATCTCCGTGCTCTGCGATGCCGACGTCGGGCTCATCGTCTTCTCCACCAAGGGGAAGCTGTACGAGTACTCCAGCCACACCAGGTACGCGCGCGTGCAGCCCTACGCCTGTGTACGTACAACGTAGCTTCCGCGGTTCCGCCCGATCCCTCCGCCTTCCCCGCCGCATGCCATGTCGTGAGGTCAGAGCTCCCGCTCGGGTTTTATCGAGATTGATGCTTATTTGTTCATATCCAGTTTTGTAAGTATGATGATTTGGTTGATCCTTTTTCACGGGGGATTGAGTTGTCGGTGCGTGTGCGATTGTTATTTTGTGCTGTTTCATGTACTTTCTGACTACATAAATTGTTGAGCTGATCCAGCTAGCTTTGTTCAAATCGTCGAACCGATCGCTGCTTAGCTTGGGATTCAGTTGGGTACTGTACTTGATTTGCTATTCGATAAATTATTATTTTTTTAAATATGTGATTATTATAATATCCTATCCTGCTACTCTATCACGCCACTATTTTATATTGGAAGCATGAAGTCAAGTTAGTACTATATATAGTGACGATTATTACACATGCACTGTAGATTTTATGGTGTTCGGTGCTCTTATTTTGGAGACTCATCCTTTCAATGGAACACGAGGTAAGGATTCACCACTTAACTAATATAATGGATGAAAGAAATATAAGTTTAATTAGAGGGATCGGATTTGATTAGTGTGCTCATATATGTTTATCATGTGATTATACTCTTTTGTACGACATAGGCCATGGGAGAAATCTAGCACCGAAGCCTATTTGGCCCAATGAACTTGTAATATTTGTCTCGTTATATCTCGAAAAATTTCTGATACGGCATTTCAGTCGACATCCATTCCCCCTCTGTACATCCTTGCCTCCTATGCCAGGAAGCTGCATGCTCTATACTTCTACCAGTACGGTAAGTTTTTGGTTAGTCCGGTAGTTAATTAGCTTGTTTCACGCTGTACAAATTTCCTCAAGTGGTATCCATGGTGGCCAGCTTTCCTTGGCATATGGTTTGATGCTTTCGTTTAGGTACTAACTTCTAAGTGGTATTCATGGCGACCAGCTTACTTAACATATATAGTTTGATACACCAGTTTTTGTTTTGGCGCTTTTGATATGGTTTTGGTTCCTTTTCCCTTCAGTGAGCACAACCAATAATAGACTATACATGGTTGCCAACTGCGATTGCTATGTTTTATTGTTTTCACAAATCGGGGCGTTTTATTGTTAAATTAGATTTTGTAGGATAATAATGAACTGATTGACGTAGTTGTTTTATTCAATGGAATAGAGCTTTTAGTATTTGATAATTGTTTTTTATATATCAGTAGCTGATTAGTAAGTAAGCGATCTGATTAAAGGATGTGTTTTGTGATAGAACTGATTTCTTAACTGCAAATTGTTTGATAGGTAATAATACAATACCATTTTATTGTGTTTTATTAAGGTTGGGCTATAGCACAAAGAAAACATGCATTCTTCCTATTATTAAATGTTGTTTACTATGTCATAAGCACACAATACAACAGCAACAACAAAGCTTTTCAATTCCAAGCAAGTTAGGGTAAGCTAGAGTTAAAACCTAACAGGAGCTCTTAATCAAGGTTTAGGCACATGAATAGTTTCTCTCCACGCACTCCTATTCAAGGCCAAAATCTTGAGAATATTCTATCATTTCAAGTCTCTTTTTATTGTCTCCTCCTAAGTCAATTTTGGTCTTCCCTTGCCTCTCCTCACAATATTGTCGCACCTCATGATTTCACTATACATCGGTTCCTCTAGGGTTCTCCGTTGGACATATTCAAATCATCTCAATCGGTGTTAAACAAGTTTTTCTTCACTTGGTGCTACCTTTAGCCAATCACGTATATCGTCGTTCTGGACTCGATATATTCTTGTATGCCCACAAATCCAACGCAACATACGTATTTCTGCAACACTCAACTATTGAGCATGTCGTCTTTTTTAGGTCAACATTGCAGATCTAATCGTCGTTCTATAGAACTTTTCTTTTAGCTTATGTGGTATCCTCTTGTCACAGAGAATGTCAGATGCTTGTCGCCACTTCATCCATCCGACTTTAATTCTATGGCTAACATCTTCATCAATATCACCATCTCTTTGAAGCATCGATCCCAAATATCCAAAGATATCCTTCTTGTGCACTGCTTGACCTTCTAAACTAACATCTCCCATCTCATATATAGTAGTGCTAAAGTTACATATCATATATTCAGTTTTAGTCCTGCTAAGTCTAAGACCTTTGGCCTCAAGAGTCTGCCTCCACAGCTTTAATTTTCTATTTACTCCCGTCCAGCTTTTATCAACTAGTACTACATCATCAGCGAAAAGCATGCACCAAGGGATATCCCCTTGTATGTCCCTTGTGACCTCATTCATCACTAAGACAAATAGATAAGGGCTTAAAGCTGACCCTTGATGTAGTCCTATTTTAATTGAAAAGTTATCAGTGTCACCATCACTTGTTCAAACACTAGTCATAACATTGTTATACATATCCTTAATGGCAACATACTTTGCTAGGACTTTATGTTTGTTCAAAGCCCACCATATGACATTCTTTGGTATTTTATCATAAGCCTTCTCCAAATCAATAAAAATCATAAGTCATAAGCATACAATAAAAATTAGAAACTCATTGTCATGGGTTGGACCCATGACGAGATAAACACCGCCAGGAGGATAGCCGGGCGGTGTCGGCTGCTAGAGATGAGAGGTAGACTTAAATTGAGGAGAAGAACATTGTGATGAGATTAGACTAATTCTTTATTGCTTTTTAATTGAGTATAAGAGGTCCCTTTATATAGAGAGAACTAACATAACATCTAAGAAAATAATCTCTATTATTGAAATAAATCTAATCTCTACATGTAATTGCTAACTAAAACCAACATCTTTCTATCTAATCTTACCTTTTAAGGACTCAATCTAATCTTACCTTTAAGAACTCAATCTAATCTTACTTTTAAGTACTCAATCT
The DNA here is from genome assembly GCA_000418225.1 of Zizania latifolia. Classification (NCBI taxonomy): domain Eukaryota; kingdom Viridiplantae; phylum Streptophyta; class Magnoliopsida; order Poales; family Poaceae; genus Zizania; species Zizania latifolia. Next base: position 216,941 of record KE373074.1, read on the forward strand.
AATCTTATCTTTAAGGACTCAATTTAATCTAATCTAATCTTACCTTTTGAACTAACAAATATTTTATTTTTGCACAGTACCCAGTGGTACTATTTGTGCTACAGTACATCGCGGGTACTGTTCACGTGGGCTAGGCTGGGCCTGGCCCACTGCCCATGACACTCATGTGCAGTGTTTGCTTGATATGTATAGATTTTATACATGTACTAATGTTGTTATTTTATATTACTGATGATGAAGAACATTACATACAAAATATAAGCCAACAAATACAATTTTGTACGCAGTACTATTTACGATGCATAATTTTGTATCAACTACGATTTAAATTTAGACATGGATAGAACTTAAAACTTTATGGGGATGATTGACACAACAATGAATTTTGCTTTTGTAGTTCTGCCACAAAGCACTTATGAATATTGAGGGTACCAAAAACATATAGGAGTATTTGCTTGGTTTTATTCTAGAACGCTATATCGACTGTCTGTTGCCACATACTTGGCATCATAATTTGACGCATTGGCCAAAACGAAAGCATAATTATTTGACATTTCTTTTGTAGTATGGAAGAGATCCTTGAACGTTACCAGCGTTACTCATTTGAAGAAAGAGCCATACTGGATCCAAATACTCAAGACCAGGTAAATAACATCGTTGACTGTTGGAGAACCTCTACGGCTGTTTATTTAAGTAGATGGTTAGTTATGTGGCTATGATATTCATTTTATCCTAGGCAAACTGGGGTGATGAATATGGAATTTTGAAGTCCAAACTAGACGCACTTCAGAGGAGTCAAAGGTATTGCAGACTTCCTTACGAAATATTATCATTATTTTAGTAATATGATGCTAATTAGTGTTGGTATATGTACTGCTCAAGGCAACTCTTAGGTGAACAGTTGGATACACTAACACCAAAAGAACTTCAACAATTGGAACATCAACTTGACAGTTCTTTGAAGCACATAAGATCAAGAAAGGTGAATTTGTGTCGATTATGCACTGTTGATATAGAGATCAAGCTTGCCTAATTTAATTATTCCCAACTAAACTGTCTTATAACAACATTACCCTTTTTTTTCCAGCATCAGCTTCTAATTGATTCAATATCTGAACTTCAGAAGAAGGTATGTTACCCGCACTGAGGCTCCTTGAACATAGCATGTAGCCATCAGTAGTCAGCATGATTAACCAATTGGTCTAATTCTTCAGCTTCTGTTTGGCATGGCTCTAACTCTAGTTTCATGTTGGAGAAGGAAATATCTAGCTCAAAAAACTCTTGAAGTTGGAGCTAGAGCTCTAATTTTTTGATGATTTAAATAACTTGCTTAGATATTTAAATTTATTCACAGCACCAAGTCTAAGAATTTCGAGTTGTAATTTCTAGCTTCAAATTGAAGCTAGAGTTGTAACCATACCAAACATGTACAAGGCAAGGACTTTCACAAAAGCTGTTAGCGTGTGAGAAAATGCCAATATAAGTAGGAAAATTAAGTGCATTTCCACAACTGGTTTTTACTGTTCCTGGTCCAGCAACAAGCGTCCGCGTTTGTATTATGCGGAGAAATGGACAAGATGGATAAAGATTAGTGCTGACGAATAATCTTACAATCTGTTATCTTCCTTTCTGCAGGAGAAGTTACTTAAAAATCAGAATGGTGTCATGCAAAAGGTAAACTTTCATTATTCGTTGTTTACAACAAAGTTATTTTAGGGGCCTGTTTAGGGAGCTCCAGATTCTGAGAAACAACTGGTGAGAATCTAGAAAAACTAGTGTTTCTCAGCTTCCTCTTTCTCTCTTTCTAGATTTAGTTCATTTCCAGATTATACTGCTACTAAGTTATGCAATATGAAGACATAATATAGACTGTTTAATGAAGCTCCCACAAATAGGCCCTAGACCAGTTTACAACCTGTATGGAAAGTCAAATCCATTTGTCCATGTTTTTCTGAAGCAGCTCATGGAGACTGCAAGGGAGAAAAACAATGCTGTAAGAAACACTCCACACCAGGAGCAAAATGGAGTAATAGCTAGCAGTACTAACACAGCATCACCAACAGCAGTAACGGTTCCAACACCAGTAAATATCGGGTACTACGCTTTTGCTGTATTTACTATATTTTTGCATGCACCCACCACTAAAATAAAGTAGCACTCCGCATTACTATTTTTCAACAAAAATTTTGGTTTGTGTTCTTTCCTTTCCAAAGTACAGTAGTTTGGGAGGGACTCCAACCTAGGCGAGTCAAAAACTTACTCTCGTGAATTTTTTCAGTCAATTGCTGATATTCTATATTGCATTTGTTGTTTGGATAGATGTGCTCAAGCCTGAAAGCACCCTAACCAAATCATAAAAACGCCTGCACATGGCTTGGTCTCAGTTCGCTACACTGTGGTTGGACAATAACTGGACGTTAGGAATGATCTAGCATGCCACTATTCCATGAACGCCATTGACTGTTTTAGTTACGCTGTTATTCCTCGTCTTACTGCAGTCCAGATCAACCTATAGGGTCAGGACAGCCAGATGCTCAATCTTCTCCAGCTCAAGTAAACAACAGCAAGCTTCCACCTTGGATGCTCCGAACTGCTAGTAACACATGAAGGCATCTGATGATTTTATGTCACTCCACTGGATGGCAATATCGATCAACATCAACATGCTCTCCACTCAGGCATCCACCACTTGCAATCAATCTCTCCAGCGATCGATATCTAGTGATGGCAATCAATATAATGTATCTTGTCACTGCTCCGCAGGGTGCACGAGGCCTTAATCTTCTCTATAATATATAGTTATGATCTTGCACCCGCCGCCTTGTTTTCTGATCGATGGGCAATCTTTTGGTCGGAGGTTCTAGCGGCTGTATATGTTTCCTCTGTGCTTTGTATGCCTTAATGGAGATGTGGTTTATCTCACCTTCTGTGACTTTTTTTGTGTTCTTGTCAGATGTAAGGAGACAAAGTGTCACCGCCTCTCCGTGGCTTAAAACAGTAGGGTTCGGAACACTCGGCAGACGTTTGCGTGTATCTTCTTCTAACATTTACTCAGACTTAATGGCTGAACGAATATGGCTCTTATAATATATACGATTAAACTTGCGTGTATCTGGAATAGGCTCAGCAAGAGCTTCAAAAAATGTGTGATTTAATAGACTCACTTTGATATTGATAGTCAGGGTGTAGAGAAGTTGGATATATAAAGTTTGAGATACTCCAACTCTTTTTTTGGCCATTTAACCTAAATTTTGAATGCCAGAAGTTTAAGAAAATTTTGGCAAAATATATTGAAATATGTGAAATTGAATTCAATCATATTATAATCTCATAAATTTGTAATAACATAAGAAGACGATTACTAATATATATAATAGGATAGACATATAATATTCACTGTCAATTTAGATACCAACGATGAGAAATATCATTACTTAAAACATTGCAAAAATCTAACGGAAATACTGTTGTATTACATTATGTATGGCCAATTTTAATAACTAAATGAGATAATCTTTAAATTAGTAAGATCACTTTGTGCATCGCGTAGGACCACAGCCCGAATCGTCGCGTCGGGGCAACACCCGAGTGGCCGTGCCATGCTCAGGCCACCTAGACGCTGCGCCAAGGTGCCGAACGGCCGACATCCCGCACTGCCATGCCGGATGACAAGATTCGCCGGCGCTGCATCGAGTCACCGCCGAGCCACCGGATCGGCCGCCGCACGGCCTCACTGCCGTGTTTGATTGCGGCAACTGGAGCTTCCACCGGCCACTTTGTCGGACACCTCTGTTCCATGCCGGCGTCGGGCCGCTGCCACAAGCCGCCGCTCGGCCACCGCCCACCGATCAGACCGGTGTGCGGCCTTGGTGGCAAAGAAGGTGACAAAAACGACGGGCATGTTGACGGCGAGAAAGGTGAAGAATGGAATCAACAGGGGGCTTCAGCCAGAGATAAATCTGTCGGGATTGTTCCATTTCGGAGATGTTCAGATGCCTGATTTCTGCTGTTCCTTTTCAAAGTAGAACAATGTGATGACATATTGTAAATGGAGATTTGTAACAGAGACATACAGAAGTATAGAGTGAATCTTGTGTTTTACTTAATTGATCAATGCATATATACATTAGAATGCGGTGCCTCTCGGACGCGACCATTCCAAACAAAACAACCTTAGGGGTGGTTGTTTTGTTTGGATGAGATCACGGACAAGTATCTCTTCGTAACATAGAATAATAATAAAAAATTGTGTTCTTATAAGAATTTTATGGTACCTCAAACGATTGTTGACCGTTTATTTTTTATTCAACAGTCTATTTTTTTTTCTTTTTTTTTTCTTTCTTCTTTCATTTGTCTCTCTCTTCCTCTCCCTTTCTTTTTCTCTCTCTAATTCATAGGGCCTGGCCCAGCACACGGCGGGAAGGGGTGGCGGGGCGCCGCGGCGGCGGCATCAATGACACGAAGACCCAGCGAAGTTTCAGCGGCGCACGGTGGAGTTCTAGTGGCGCAGCGGAGTTCTGGCGGCGCATGGCGGTGGCGCAGACGATGGGCAACGGCATGGCGTGAACCCGGCACGGCTACACCCGGGACAACGGCTGCGCATGCGGTGGCTGACAGCGCTAGGGGCGATGGCCGCGCACGCAGCGGCTAGCATGGCAGAGTTCTGACAGCACATGGTGGTGGCATCCACAGGCGGTGGCGCGGACCCTTTGCGACGACGCTAGAGATCTATCGACAGGCGGGCTGATTGTGCGAGGAAGGGGCTGCCGGCGTACACCCGTGAACAGGAGGAGATGAGAGAGTGTACTGGCTATAGCACGCTAGCATATTTTTTAATTATTTATTTTAAGTATACTTAATCAATCATCCTGATTACCCTAAACTTTTACCTCCTATAGAGGTAAAGGGGTACCATAATAGGGCAGTTATACTATTATAACAGTTGTTGGAAAAATTGGATTAGGAATTAATCGGTTAAACATAGATTAGCTGAATTAATCGATCGACAAAGTAATTAAACAATATATCAGAGCGTTCATACTTTAATATGTATTTAGTTCTAGTCAAAAGAAACATACACTTTGATACATTTGGTCTAGATATCTCTCTCAATCTTTCTCTATCTCTCTTCATTCTCTCTCCTCGTCTTTTTTCTCTTTTTCTCCGCATCTCTTCATTGTTATCATGTTGTGGATCTCTCTGCCCCTCTCATTCTCTCTTAGATTCCTACCTCTTCTCTTTTTCTCCACTGAAGGACGATGTGGCAGGTGGGCGGCTTTGGTAGGGTGTTAGGAGGCATGGCTCTAGCAGCGCGAGGTCAGCACGGGCGCTCGACACAGATCCAGCACAAACTCGACATAGGCGCTCGTCGCAGATCCAGGTAGCGGGGGCATGAACCATATGCGACGTTCGGCGCAGATGTAGGTAGCGGCGAGGTGAGCCCAACGTCGGCGCTCTGCACAGATCCACCTTACGGTGACGCGAGCCCGACGCGGGCGCTCGGCGCAGATCCACCTTGCGGCGGCGCGAGCCCGACGCAGGCGCTCGGCAAAGATCCACCTTGCAGCAACGCGAGCCCAACGCAGGTGCTCAACGCAGATCCAGCAGCAACGGTAGCGCGAGACGATTAATTGGTGGGGGGCGATTAATTGAGTTGATCACCAGAATAATCGGCTAGCCGATTAATGTCTTAATTTTATTATAACTTAACCGCTTGGCTAGTTAATCGGTTAATTTATCAGTTGATGGGCAGATTTTTCCAAGACCGATTATAACTTGATTTGTTCATTTTAGTAATCTGGTTCAATTCTGCAGAATTTCCAGGCGATCGATGTCCAGAAATTTCGATTTCGGCAATGCAGGTTTGAGGCTCTTGATTACCGGCAAAATCAGTTCACATATGAAGCAGAATATCGAGTACTCAGCTGCAAATTGCAAGGCACTTCCATCGGAATTCATCCGTTCACAAATCACGCCATAAACTCGCCATAAACTCGTATTAGAGCTTTAAATGAAGCATCAATTACCGTGCTCAGAGTCTCGTCGGCTGTCACGGAGACGGCCAAGCCGGGCCTCGCCGCGGGGCACGCCTTCGTACATGGCCAGGCGGCGGCCGTGGCCTCGGCCGTCACGGAGACGGCCAAGCAAGCTCTTGCCGCGGGGGTCGACTTCGTGCAGTGCCAGGCGGAGGCGGTGTCGTCAATGACCGATGGCGCTAGCGTGGCGGAGGTGGCGGCCCTCGTCGGTGGAGCGGCGGTGGCCGCCTACTTCCTCTGGCCCGCGGCGGCGGCCGCGGGTGCCACGATGAGCGCGCCCGGCGCCGCCGGCTTCGTCATCTCCCGCGCCGCGTTCTTGGCCAGCCCGAAGCTGCACTTCCACCTCCTCCGCACCGCCGGCGCCAAGGTGGCCGTCGCCGCCTTCGTCTAGGGAGAAGGGAGGACGTCGAGCCGTGCCAGCTGATGCTACGGAGTTGTGCTTAGCTTAATCCTGTGTCACTCTGCATCGAGTTCCCAGTTGCGCTTGCTAATAATATCTTTCCTGCATCGTACTATCACTATGTTCAATCAAACTACTGCGTTGTTCAGAATGGTTTGGGATCACAATCTTGCTCCATGTGTCTTCCGTTCTCTGTTTGCAGTTGAGCTCAGGACATGTTGATCCGATATTCCGATGACTGATGAGTGCCATATGGTCATAGTTCACGAGTGATGGTTGCCCTTTGGCCTGTAAACATTGTTGTGACGATTGTCCGAAGAATGTGGAGGAATCTGATCTTCTTTTGGCCCATCCAAAATCAGATCATCCGAAAGACCATCCGGAGCAGAAGAGTCTTACTTTGGGGGGAGACTTATCTCGGCAGTTTGACTAGACTGATGTCTGTCTGATTGATCATATCACACAAATTTTAAATTCTATATACAGTTCTAGAAATTTTCCCTGTAAAAATAACAGGAGGTTATTATTATATCCAAAAAACACACGATTTATTCTATGAAATCTATCGAACAGAGAATAAAAATATCATATACCACGAGTACGAATTTTAAGCCATTTAAAAAAGGTCACTTGTTAGGTCTTCAAAAACACGTGTTAAGAATCAACTGATAATTGACGGATCTTGTGTATTGATGGAGGCCTCAAAACACTGGTTAAGGACTGATGAAGGAGGACTCCTGGTGTAAAAAGTTAGAATTCGTGTTATCTTTGTATTGAAAAAACTGTAAATGCAATCATTGTAGCACCTGAAAAAAAATTAAACTGACGATATTCGGAGTGCCTCACATCTCACGACCGTCGAAATTACGGGAGTCGGCTCGTCTCCATCGCCAAAATAATGCCGAGTCCGCCGGCCTTCCTGGAGTTCTTCCGTTCCGGCGAGATTCCCAAGTCGTCTTCTTAAATTAAGGTCCTGTGCTAGGGAGCTATGCTTATGTTAATCCTGTTTTGCAGCAGGCGCTGCTAATAATAACTTGCCTGGAACGTACTCTCACTATGTTTAATCGAACAACCGCGTTGTTGAAATGGTACTACTTGCTCATGTGATACTGTCGTGTATGATCGTGTTAAGAACAGGTATCAATTGGGGCTAATTCAGCTAGGATCACAATTTACTGCTTGTTATCTAGTATGATCGCACATTTAGGCAGTGCTAGTGTTTCAAGCAGGATGGTTTGGGATCACAATCTTGCTCCATGTGTCTTCCGTTCTCTGTTTGCAGCGGGTGAGCTAAGGACATGTAGATCCGATATTCCGACGAGTGTCATATGGTCATAGCTCACGAGAGATGGTTGCCCTTTGGCTTGTAAGCATTTTTTTTACGTTTGCCCGAAGATTGTGGAGGAATCTGCTCTTCTTTTGGCCCATCCATAATCAGATCATCCAAAAGACCATTGCGATTGAAAGGACATGTAAACTACATGTAGCGCGGTGGTTAAGATGCCCATGAGAGCTAATTTTAGGTCATTTTTAAAAAAGATGACTCATTAGCTCTTCAAAAACACTTGTTAAGAATGGGTCAACCCTTGCGTAATTGGCAACGAAACTGTTTTTGTGGTAGTGTTTGATGCAAGCCATCGCGTTTGACACCCAGCCTAACGACGCCTGCATGACCACCCAGTCCAGCAACGCTCGCACAGCTCAGCGAATTGGTCTAGTTTATTTTATCTTTTTTATTTTAAATGTTTCACTTATCAAAGATAAATGTTTTATACTTATAGTAATTGGAACTTAATGTTTCATATGTGGGAGCAAAATATTTCACCCTTTTATTTTAAATATTTTTTACTCTTTTTATTTCTAATGTTTCATCTGTTAAAGATAAATAGTTCATCTGTTGAAGACGAATGTTTCACTGAGCAATACGTGATACGATCGATTGGACGGTGCGAACGACGGTTTTCAATCGGACGGCTAGATTGACAATGCAGTCAATCAGACGATACAGATGAGTGTCTAATGTTGTGCGCAAACGTCCGAGCGCTCGTCATCCGGCTATTGGAAAAGGCCTCAAAGCATTGCTTACGGACCGATCTATAAAAGGTGACCCCACGTCTAAAAAGTTAGAAGTCACGATCCTAGTCGTGCCCCTCTACTCCGGCCATCGCCCTCTGCTCTGGCCACTGGCCCCCTTGCTTCGGCAGCCACCGCCCCCCTACTTCGGCCGCCGCGTAGCCCACCCTGCTTCGGTGCTCGCGCTCATCATCGGATCCCAACCAAATGGCTGGGATCACAACTTCTCTCTGACGTCGGGAATCCGTTCCCCCAAGCGAGACCTTGCCGCGGGGCTCGGCCTAGTCAAGGGCTTGGCGGCGGCCGTGGCCTCGGCCTTCGCCAAGATTGCCAAACTTGGCCATGCCGCGCTGCGCGGTTTCTTCGAGGCTCTGGCGTCGGTCGTGTCGTCCATGACCGAGGACGACTCTAACATGGTGAAGATGGCTTTGCTCGTCGGCGGAGTGGCTGTGGTCGTCTACTTCTTCTGGACCGCGGCGGTGGCGGCGGCGACCACGGGTGGCACCATGAGCGCGCCCGGCGCCACAGGCTTCGTCATCTCACGCGCCGCGTTCGAGGCCAACCCCAAGCTGTACTTCCAACTCCTCTGCGCCGCCGGCGCAAAGGGGATTGCCGCCGCGTTCGTTGCCAATCCGAAGCTCTACTTCCACCCCCTCCTCACCGCCGGTGCCAAGGTGGTGGCTGCCGGCGCTTTCGTCTAGGGAGAAGGGATGTCGTCGAGCCGTGCCAGCTGATGCTGCGCGCGCCGCCGCTTTGTCCGTCGCTCGTGTGTATCGTTCCAGCAATCGCCTGCTTATATTAAGGACCTATGCTTATGTTAATCCTATGTTACACCAGGCACTTGCTAATAATAATTAACTTTCCTGGAACGTACTTTCACTTTGTTTTTATCGAACAATCTCGTTGTTGAAAATTTACTGGTTGCTCGTGTGATACTGTCATGTATGATCGTATTTAGAACAGTTAATCGGCTGCTCATGCTGCTGCATGCCGTGTGTTCGTCTCGTTCCATGGCACGCCTTCCATCCGGGTTTATACTTCCAGGCTCCAGCATTCGTTGACATCTTGAGGTTGGAGTTCAAAGATTTGCTGATGACTAGTGTTCTCGTGATAAGGGCACCATGTTAGCATGGAGAATTGGAGATCGAGATTGCTAGTCTGGCTGTTGGACTTGGGGAATTCATCGTTCTTGTTTCTCTCCCAGGTGTCGATTGGGGCTAATTCAGCTAGGAAAAACTTTGTGAGTAACTTTAATAAATCAGTGAAGAGAGTAAGAATTAATTGTTCTCATAAGTGATATGCAAGAGTTTGGTAAGAATTAAACTTATTGACATTTGAACGGAGAGTACATAAGATATAAAGCTGAATATTTTTTAGATACAATTAAACAGCTACGTAAAATTATCTACCAAAGAGAGTATTAAAAACAGAAAACTAAGCTATTCATTAAACTTTTAGCATGAATTTATTCATGAGTCAGATCAGGCAGCTGAAATTCCAACTATGTAGCGACGCGACCAGCAGGGATGAGGCGGGCTAAGTAGCATAATCTTTCATGTCTATTATAAAAAATTAGTCTTATGTATCATAAAAAAACAGGGATGTACATCACAGCGATCCTCTCACTTATCTAAAAAAAATCTCTCCACAGTGTCTGTCTGAGCAGTCAGATAACTCTTTGGTGTGTCACAGCTCACAACCGCGGGATCCACTCGCCTCCAGGCTCCATCGCCAAATTAATGCCGAGTCCGCCGGCCTTCAAGGAGCTGTTCCGTTCCGGCGAGCTCCCAAGTCCCCACACTTCTCCCCTTCCCGAGGAAGCTTACCAAATGAATGGTGGCGGTGTCTTTTCACTTCGCCGGAGCTTTGCCTTTCCGACTTCCGAGGACATGTTCAACCGTCGAACAGTATACAGTCCTATATATAGCTCCCCGGCAACCTGCGCGGCCTCTTCATCACGGTCATCTCACTCTCCCTAGCTAGCTAGACATTGGAAACCCAAGTTTGTCAAAAATGGCGTGCTTGCTCGAGCTTGTCGGCCAGCTGCTCGATCGCGTGAAGAGCACCTTGGCTGTCGTGGCGGACATGGTCAAGCGAGGCCTTGCTGCGGGGCTCGGCTTAGTCAAGGGCCTGGCGGCGGCCGTCGCGTCGGCCTTCGCCAAGATTGCCAAGCTTTGCCTTTCCGCGGAGCGCGGTTTCGTCGAGGGCCTGGCTGCGGCCTTGACGTCCATGACTGAGGGCGAGGCCTCTAACATGGTGAAGATGGCTTTGCTCGTCGCCGGAGCGGCTGTGGTCGTCTACTTCTTCTGGACCGCGGCGGCGGCGGCCACGGTTGGCACCATGAGCGCGCCCGGCGCGCCCGGATTCGTCATATCCCGCGCTGCGTTTGTCGCCAACCCGAAGCTCTACTTCCACCTCCTCCGCACCTTCGGCGCCAAGGCTGCGGCCGCCTCGTTCTTGGCCAACCCCAAGCTCTACTTCCACCCCCTTCTCACCGCCGGCGCCAAGGTCGTCACCGCTTTTGTCTAGGTAGCAGTCATGTCGTCGAACCGTGCCAGCTGATTCTGCGCGCGCCGCTTTGTCCGCCGCCTGTCTGTGCCGTTCTTGTAATCGCCTGCTTAAATCAAGAACCTATCTTGCTGTTCTAGGGCGTTATGCTTATCTTAATCCTGTTTCACTGTGCGTTGACTTCACAGTTCGCGCTTACCACTATTACTATGTTTTAATCAAACAACCGCGTTGACGAAAATGTACCGCTTGCTCGTGTGATACTGTCTAGTCTGGTCGTATTTACAACATATATAGCATAAGAACATTTCCATTTTCATCACATAGCCACCTTTTCCTGTGGATGCAGTTGATGATCTTTGACATCTTGTTGCATCCTCTGCTCTCGACGAACAAAAATATCTGGATGCAGCACCAGCCTTTGGGCTTTCTGTTAGCATTGCATAAAGTTTGGGTCAGGTGGTGGTGACTGATGGCATATCAGCAATTAATTTGGATGCCATGTCATTGCTTGCACATTAAGGATCTGCTTGCCGCTAGCTAGTCTATGCATATTTTTATTAAATGATTCTATGCTGTTTGTATATGCATGTGTGTGTGTAGTGTCCACGTGTCAGCATTTCAGGTGTTGGGGAAAGAAAACAAGCTGAGGACTGCAGGAGTCAATTTGATGCTGGAATTAGATAGTCATCTGTTCTGAATTTGTTCCATTAATGGGATATTATTGCCTTGGCTGAAACAGCCTGTGCATTGTTTTGGTTCTATGATTTTTTTCAGTTCTTTTTTCTCCTGTTTCAGCTTATCCTCTTATTCGGTTAATCCATCACCAGATTATTTATGACATACTTCCAAAAAATGCGATTCCTCAGAAAATTTTCTTTATCGCCATTGATTAGCTAATGTTTTAATGTTATTTGTTAGCTTTATAATCTATCATATTCAATAAATCAATATATTAATCATTTTAGCAGCACAAATCATGGGGTCATCAAGTGGTCAATGGCAGCTCATTAGTAGGAGAATTTAACCATATATTTGACCCATTTTACCACATTGATAAAAAGAAGAAAGAAGAGATAAAAAAGATGAAAAGATTAATTAATTCACCAGACACCACCTCCATTTACCAGTAACTTAACCACTCGAAGAGAAGCCCGGCGGGCTTCTTCATGCAGGCAAGGTCATACCCTGTCTTGCCTGCCGAATCCCGACGCCGACGAGGGCTCGCCGGCGCCGCCGTGTCCATAGCCGCCTTTACCTCCCATCGTCATCTGGTGGTGCGGTGGCTGCGGGTACCCGGCTGCGGCAGGC
>KE373075.1:11088-34514 GCA_000418225.1 Zizania latifolia
CCATGATGAACATATGCTACGGTCATATTTCCGATTAGAGCCCTGGTTTGGCCAAAATCGAAAAGGGGCAGAACGGGGAACGGTCGGCCTACATGGCGCTACGGAAGCTCCGGCGATGAATGGGGTCGCTTTTCACCAGATTAGGGTGTCTAGGAACTCATCCATGGAACCTGATCAGCGAGAGGAGCTTCAGTTTGGGCTAGCGATGGGGAACCCAAACCATGGAACTCGGGCCTCGTCGCCGGTGCGTTTCGGAGCTCGAACCAAGGTGCTACGGTATGGAACGCGATGTACAACATTTAGACAAGCTACCATTGCAAAGAATCAGAAAGAAAATGAGGTAGAACGAAGGCTCACCGATGAGGGCGGAGATGCGGCGTCTCCCCGGCAGCGCTAGGGTTTCGGTGGAGGCGGCCGGGTGAGGAGCTCGAGGGTGAGGACGTGGTATTTATAGGGGCGGAGGAAGCTTTGGGGATAAGAGGCTCCGGTGGGAGGGCTTGGCACGACGCGGAGACTAGGTGACATCGGCGGGGAGTTGGTGGCCGGCGTGAGGAGGGACCTTGACCGACCGGGGATTGGCGGGACGTGGAGTACGGTGGAGTCATGCCTCTTTTGTGAGGCGTGGTCCCGAGGCAAGGTGTGTGGACGCGGACTCGATGCGCGGTGAGGCCGGCTGGCGTGGCCAGCACAGTGCGCCAACGCAGCCGGTGCGGCTGTACTGGCAGAGGGAGAAAGGAGGGAGGGAAAAAGAAAAGGAAAAGGAAAGGTAGGAAAGAAAAAAGAAGAAAAGAGGGAAAGGAGAAAAGACAAAATGGGGAAAGTGGCAGGTTTTGAACATAAAAGAGTTGGAACTTTTTCTTGGTTTGAAATTTTGAATTTGAATTTTGAGTTTTAAAAATGTGTTTAAGAAAATCAAGTTTTCTTCACAACTAAGTTGGATTTTATTTCAATTTAAATTCTTCACAACTAAGTTTGATTTTATTTTAATTGAAATTCTTCACAACTAAGTTTGATTTCATTTCAATTGAAATTCTTCACAACTAAGTTAGATTTCATTTTAATTGAAATTCTTCACAACTAAGTTGGATTTTTTGTCAATTGAAATTCTTCACAACTAAGTTGGATTTCATCTCAATTGAAATTCTTCACAACTAAGTTGGATTTTAAGTCAATTGAAATTGTTCACAACTAAGTTAGATTTTATTTCAATTAAAATTCTTCACAACTAATTTGGATTTAATTTCAATTTAAATTCTTCAAATCTAAATTAGATTTCATTTCAATTTTAATTCTTCGTAACTAAGTTGAATTTTATTTCAATTTAAATTGTTCACAACTAAGTTGGATTTCATTTCCATTGAAATTGTTCACAACTAAGTTGGATTTTTTTTCAATTGAAATTCTTCACAACTAAGTTGGATTTCATTTCAATTGAAATTCTTCACAATTAGGTTTTATTTAATTTCAATTAAAATTCTTCACAACTAGGTTTGATTTCAATTCAATTTAAATTCTTCACAACTAGGTTGGATTTTATTTCAATTGAAATTCTTCACAAATAGGTTTGATTTCATTTCAATTTAAATTCTTCACAACTAAGTTGGATTTCATTTCAATTGAATTTCTTCACAAATATGTTGGATTTCATTTCAATTGAAATTCTTCACAACTAAGTTTAATTTCATTTCAATTTAAATTCTTCACAACTAAGTTGGATTTCATTTCAATTCAAATTCTACTCAACTAAGTTGGATTTCATTTCAATTCAAATTCTCCACAATTAAGATGGATTTCATTTCAATTCAAATTCTACACAACTAATTTGGATTTCATTTCAATTCAAATTCTTCACAACAAAGTTTGATTTTATTTCAATTGAAATTCTTCACAACTAAGTTTGATTTTATTTCAATTTAAATTCTTCACAACTGAGGAGGCGCTCTTGAAGGTGGTGCTTGAGGTGCGTACCCACGGTGCGCAACCTCATATACCATCTTCTTGCGGTTGACTCTATCGATCACGAGCTAAATGTACGGGTGTACATGCAACTTTTGGTGGGAGAGACTGAGATGGTCCAGATCTCGCTCTAGAGGAACCGAGAGACGCTGAACACACCACGGTCCTCCCTCATGACCGCCAGCAGATTGAGGGTATTGCCCAGCAATGAGGTTCTGTCACCGAGCTTAGGGAGTAGGGTCTTCTAGAAAAGATTGTTCAGCACTGAGAACACCGGGGAGAGACCATCTGTCTTGCCTCCAAACACTAAACCTGGCTCATACAGAAATGGCACTACATCAGCTCCAAGCACCGGTTCTGTGTCAAGCCGGTAAGCTACGAGGTCATTTGCGTCCAGACCCAAGATAGCAGCGAAGTCACTGAGTGTGACCTCGTACTCAACTCCCTCTAGCCACCAGTGAAAGGTTGGCTCCTCATTCGTCATTGTCTAGAAGAAAGTAAAGTAGAACTGGCAGATTGTTTCTTCACACTAGTTCTGTTTGATCTCCATAAAGTCATAGAGATTCTTGGCCTGGCAGGTGATTGCGAATCACCTGGTTGAACACTGGATTACACTTTTTCTTCATCGCAACATAGTTGATCTATTGCATCTCGATTACCGGGTTCCTCTTAGGCAACATGACGCTCTTGTAGTATTGTTGGAAGCCCAAGTGAAATCGATAATCCGACGCATCCCTCACATAAACTCGGGGATCTTCATTCCTCTCCTTCCCCATCTCTAGGGTCCGTCTCATATAATTGACTTCAGAATGAGGAGTGACCCTGCTAGCCAATGAGGGCTCCTGGACTTTCTCTGGTTAAGCTAAAGGATATCATCGCTTTGACTGGATTGTCTAGTGGTAGGCTGCTTTCCTTTGCCCTTGCCCTGAGGTGGAGGAGGAGGCCGCACTGAAGAAGTGACAGACACTTGGATGTGGATGTATGGAAATCAGCGCGACCTCGAAGCAAGCCGCTTGAAACGGCCTCTTGAAGCCTGCCTAGCACTTGGAGCTAGGGGAGGAGACCCTTCGGTGTCACTGTCGTTACCTGAAGAGTACTTCGGATTGTGCCTGGTCTTCTTGTACTTCTCTTCAGACATGGCAACAACTGCTACAAAGCAGCATCGGATCAAAAGTTGAATCAAGGATATGAATCAAGAAATGAAAACTAAAACGTAACATAAACTCTGTACTCAGACTGTCCGGGTAGGACCAGACTGTCCGAGCCCCAACAAAATCAAAACCGATTGATCTCGACAATGTTGTTGGGGTACATTTCAACAACTTCTGTAGGACCTATTTTAGCCTAAAAGATTTAAGATTTAACCAAAAACTAGAAAGGAAAACTCTAATTTAGGTCAAAACAGAGGATACCTCAAAGAGAAACTTGGAGACGATCGGTGCTCCGGGAAGGATCCTAGGCTCCCCCTCAATGAATCCTGTGACTCCCATGGACTAGTTTCGAAGAAAACCACCAGAGAAATCGAGAGGTGGATTGAGGGAGAAGAGGAGAAGTGAGGAGGAGAGAGATAGCCGGACAGTTTAGGTCCCCCTTTATAAATTCTGGCCTGAACAATCTGGAGTTATCCGAACTATTCGGATTTCTGGGTGAATCGGACTGTCTGGAGGTAGTCGGACAATCCAGGTACTCCAGAACCGAACTTCAAAAAGTACTAGGCCCGGACTGTCCGGGTTTAGCCGGATGGTCCTGGACCTCTAGAAATCTCAACTCACGGGAATTCAAGGAGACATATGCCATGAACTTTGGGCTAAAAATAGTATTTACCATAGATAATATAAGCATAAATAAACATGAATAACATGGCATAGCTCAAATTGAATCATAAACAATATAAGATAAATTTGTATTTATTTAAAATATAGCCCATTACATATGAAGAAGGCAATTAATTTACCTCCTCATTACCAACATGGGCATTTATATACAAGTGTATAAACTAAGTTGCGAGAATTAAGGATATTCAGTTTATTTCTTAACTCATAAAACCGATTCTCATCTAAGGGTTTGGTGAAAATATCAGCGAACTGTTTATCTGTTCTCACATGGATTAGGCTTATATCTTTCTTTATCTCATGATCTCTCAAGAAATAGTGGTGAATGTCAATGTGTTTGGTTCTTAAGTGTTGAATTGGGTTATTGGCTATTTTAATGGCGCTCTCATTGTCACACAATAAAGGGATCTTGATGACATTGTGCCCAAAGTCTTTCAAGATTTGTTTCATCTAAAGGAGTTGAACACAATAACTACCGGCTACTACATATTTGGCTTCGGATGTGGATAAGGCTACAAAATTTTGTTTCTTGGAAGACCATGAAACAAGTGATCTTCCAAGAAATTGGCAGGTTTCAGAGGTGCTTTTTCTATCCACTTTGCAACCGGTATAATCGGAGTCCGAATAGCCGATAGGATCAAAGGTTGAGCCTTTCGGGTACAAAAGCCCTAGGTTTGAAGTATAAACCAAATATCTCAAGATTCTTTTAACAGCAACCAAATGATATTGTTCTAGTGCAGCTTGAAATCTTACGCACATGTAAACACTAAGCAAGATATCGAGCCTAGATGCACATAAATATAACAAGGAGCCAATCATGGAACGGTATACCTTTTGATCGACGTTGGTTCCTTATTGATTTAGATCAAGATGTCCGTTGGTTTGCATGGGGATTTTAATGGATTTGACATTTTTCATGTCAAACTTCTTGAGCATGTATTTAATGTACTTGGTTTGACTGATGAAGGTGCCTTCTTTGAGTTATTTGATTTGAAATCTAAGAAAGAACTTTAACTCTCCTATCATTGAAATTTTAAATCTCTTGGTCATTATCCTACTAATTTCCTCACAGAAATCATTGTTAGTAGAACCAAATATAATATCATCGATATATATTTAGCAAACAAAGAAATCATTATTAAAATGCTTAGTAAACAGGATAGGATCGGCTTTGCCTATTTCAAAGCCCTTTTTGAGTAGAAAGTCCCTAAGGCATTTATATCATGCTCTAGGTGCTTGCTTAAGCCCATAGAGCGCCTTTTGGAGCTTGAACACGTGATTTAGATATTTGGGATCTTCAAAGCCTGGTGGTTGCTCCACATACACCAACTCAGTGATCCTAGCAACAGGTACATACGTCTCACTAAAGTCCAAACCTTCGATTTATGTGAAGCCTTGTGTCACTAACCTAGCTTTATTCTTCACGACCACATCGTGCTCATCTTGTTTGTTGTGGAAGACCTATTTTGTGCCAATTACGTTCTGCTTTGATCTTTCCACTAATATCCAAACTTTATTTCTTTTGAAGTTATTGAGTTCCTCTTGCATGGTCATCACCAATCCGCATCCTCAAGAGCTTCTTGCACCTTAACTGGTTCTAAAGAAGACACAAAAGAGTAACATTCATAAAAATTTGCTAAACGTGAACGAGTGATTACTCTCCTTCATAGATCACCAAGAATGTTGTCCACGAGATAGTCTCTTTGGATGTCTTGATGGATTCTTTGATGTTGTACTGGTGGTTGGTCCACTTCCTCTTAAACTTCTTGTTTCTTATCCACCACCTCTTACTCTTGAGTTTCTTGTGTTTCGCTTTCTTCCACTTGTACTTATTGATCCGTTGACTCTTCTTCCCTTAGTCTTGTATCTCCAATTGGCATATCCTTGATTGCTTCATATGGAGATTCTTTTTCACCCGCATCACTTGGATCAACTTGCTCTACTTGAAAGCCGTTAGTCTCATCAAATATCACATCCCTAGTGACTTCAACAATTTCAGAGGTCTTGTTGAAAACACGATAGTCATGTGCATTTGACTCATAACCAACCAAGAAACCTTCATCGACCTTAGAGGCAAATTTAGAGTTTCTTTGTCCCTTACTCAAAATAAAGCACTTACTTTTAAAAACTCTAAAATATGAAACATTAGGCTTGTTATTAGTTAGAAGTTCATAAGCCATTTTTTAAGAATTTTGTGTAGATACAGACGGTTGATGGCATGACATAAATTGTTGATCGCTTCTGCCCAATATATGTTTGAAGTCTTGTACACATTAAGCATTGTCCTTGCTGCTTCAATTAGTGTTCGGTTCATCCGTTCTACCACTCTATTTTGAGGTGGATCATAGGGAGCGGAGAACTCATGCTTAATGCCTTCTTCATCAAGAAAATTTTCAACTTGAGTGTTCTTGAACTCACTCCCGTTATCGCTTCTTACTTTCTTGATCTTGACTTCGTACTCATTTTGAGCTCTTCTTGCAAAGCTTTTGAACACTCATTGTGTCTCGCTCTTATCATGCAAAAAGAATACCCAAGTGCAGCGAGAAAAATCATCAAAGCCATATTTGTTACCGTCAATGCTTAGATACGCCTCTGGTCCGAAGAGATCCCTGTGTAGAATCTCTAGTGGCCTCCTTGTTGTCATAACGTTTTTGGCAGTGTGTGATGCTCTAACTTATTTACCTGCTTGACATGCACTACACAACCTGTCTTTCTCAAACACAACATTTGTTAGTCCTAGGATGTGTTCCCCTTTAAGAAGTTTTGACAAGTTACTCATCCCAACATGAGCTAGTCGGCGATGCCATAACCAACCTATGCTAGTCTTAGCCACTAAGCAAGTTTCCAATTCAATTTTATCTAGATCAAAATTGAATAAATAAAGCTTTCTCTTCAACTTACTCGTAAAGGCTATGGAATTATCACTACTTCTCAAAACGGTTACACCCTCATTAGTAAAAAGAAATTTATAACCAATTTCGCATAACTTAGATATTAAAAGCAAGTTATAACTTAAAGACTCAACTAGTAAAACATTAGAAATAGTGTTGGGGAAAATGACTCCCACTGTACTTAAGGATTGATCAAGAGCTGATCAAGAGATATCGAATTTCGAAGCATCCTCCGAGGACTTCTGGACTCCGATTAGAAGATTGCTTCGGAGCCTTCTTCACTAGGTTCGGAGCCCTCTTCACCAGGTTCAGAGTACCCTTCACCAGCTTCGGAGCCCCCTTCAAGCAGTTAAGTCTTTGAGAAGAGCATGCTCTGATACCAATTGAAAGATGTCTACAAAGGGGGCTGAATAGACAATCTAAAATTCTCAACAAAAATAGGTTAGTTCAAACCACCAGGACCTAAACTATCCGAACTTTAGTCGGATAATCCGGGAGCCAGATAAGATGCAAATTCTTAAATAGCTGTTATTAAAGCCAACATCTTTATGATATTCTTCAGGCAAAATGCAAAATTTTTAATGGGATCTTGTTGTTTTATGGCCTACTTCTAATGGAATAGTTCAGGGATAATACCTATACTATATTCATCTTATTATGCCATGATTTTTAGAATTTGTTTGATTGTGCTTTGCTTGCTTGGTTATAATCAAATTCATCATGGTGTAGTAGGATATTGTTTCTTAACTGCTTTCTGTCTCTCTTTTTAAGTAACTTGTGATAATCTGAGTATACTATCATTATATATCTGTTGCCATTAACCATTAAGGCAGTACACACTGTTTGAAACAGATTCTGAAAATTCACTGGTATTATTTCCAGATATATACTGGAGGTTACTTAAAAACCACTAACAGATGGCAATCTGTCTAGTTAGATAGTGTCAGGTGGGGGCGGGCTGGGCCACAGCTGCCAGGCCAGCCATGTGAACAGTACCACGTGGGTACTGTGTCACACATGAAGGCGTGCCATCGGCGATGAACGCAGAAGCTGGACGCAGCGGAGAAGAACAGGGGAATGGCGGGATGCTGGAGTAGCGCGCGAAGCGTTACATTTGAATGGGTGTTACAGTACGTGTTCGAGAAGTGAAAACGTAAGCATGAAATGTAATCGCAGAGTGAAAACGTATTCTGTAAACTGGGCAGCAACTAGCTGTAAATTGCCGGATTGGGCATAGTGGCTTGAGGACAAAGAAAGAAACAGAATTCTGCTTTCCCCATTTCCTCTCTTTCTCTCTTGTGTTCTTGGCGATCTGATCCTCTTGCTACTCCGATTTCTGGCTTGATTCACATCGCCGATGTCGGATGTAACAAATCTGGTATCAGAGCGCAGTATCAAACGAACTTTGCTTGCAAAATTTTCTTAATCAATCGGTAAAATTCCCGTAGTGAGGTGGGAATCGCTTCAGCTTGATTTCCATAAATCCTCTCGGGGTTCGATTTGATTCGAAAAGCAAGTAGGTTCATCCTGGCGAGGCAATCGTTGCAAGTTTGACAGATCATTGCTGCATTGGAGACGATGGAAGACAAGATACTGGAGGCGGTGGCAGCACTGACGAACAAAATCGAAGGTATGGACCTCAAACTGGAGAAGCATGGTGATCGCTTGAATCAGATGCAAACCAAGGTTGATATGTCCATGTTCTCTCTGGAACAAGTACAACAAGAGCAGGAGTTGGTCTCGCAGGCTTTGAGAAGAGGTATGCAATCTGCTCAACTGAATTTCAGGGATGCTCAGCAGGTGCATGTGGGGGAACCGGCTGGTGCTGTGTTACCAGAGGTACCAAAGAGAGATCAGGAAGGAAATCAGAGGAGGAACTAGGCTCCGAAAATGGATTTCCCAAAGTTTGACGACACTAACGCTTGTGTATGGGTGGATAACTGTCTCACGTACTATGATATGTAGTAGATACCGGATGGGTATCGGGTTTCAGCTACATCACTGAACTTAATTGGCAAGGCGGCTCACTGGTATAAGGCTTGGAAGCAGACAGTGGGCAGACACTCTTGGGAAGACTTTAGTCAGGCTGTCATGAGGGAATTTGAAGCCAGTACGCAGCAACTCAAGATGAATGAACTCAAGAGATTGAGACAAACTAGTATTGTGGATGATTACAAGAGTCAGTTTGATGCCTTGGTGTATCAAATTCGACTATATGAAGATGCTCAGGCGGGGCAAGTGTGGCTTGTTGGACAATTCGTGTGGGGACTCAAAGATGAGGTTAGAATTCATGTTTAGGCTCAGCTACCTGAAACTATAACTCAGGCCTATCATCTCGCACTTGCTAAGGAAGGGTTGATGGAAGCTGCTGATAACAAGAAAAAATGGCCAAATAAAGTTGCATCTGGGAACAAAGTAGGGGAGAAACCAAGGTTAGCCCTGGAGAATTATGGAAAGCACAGCAGCTCAAGGAGTATCGCAGGGCAAATGGTTTATGCTTCAAGTGTGGAGAAAAGTACTCCCCTGCACATCAATGCCAAATTCAGTAGGCTGCTCAAGTACATGCCACAGAGGTTATTGATCACAATGATATATTAACAGATAAAGTGTTAGATGCTGTAATCAGTGGGTGTGCTAAAGATGTGGAGCAACCTTATCTGTCTGTACATGCTCTAGCTGGTATGAATGAGGCAGGTACACTCAAGCTTCAGGCATTGGTTTAAAATCAAACGATGTTAATGTTGGTGGACTCAGGAAGTTTCCATAGTTTTTTCAATGCTGCTTTACTTCTCAAGTTAAAAGTACAAGTAGAGAATATTGCTCCTCTGTGTATTAAAGTGGCTAATGGTAAACTACTCACTTGTACTCAACGATTACCTAACCTAGAGTGGTGGATACAAGGTTTAACCTTCTGTCATGAGATGAACAGAATTCAATTGGAGGGCTATGACATGATTTTAGGGATGGATTGGCTTGAACAGTTCAGCTCTATGCATTATGATTGGAAGGCCAAATCACTGTCATTCACATACAGGGACAAATTGGTTACCTTGCAAGGAGTAAAAGAAGAGAGAGCTCAATTGCAGAATATTTCTTTGCAGCAAGTCATTAAGTCCCAACAAAGTAATGAGACTTGGGCTATGGCAGTACTTCAAGCCATTGAGACACAGGACACTTCAGACATACCTCTAGAAATCAAGAACGTCCTTGAGCAATATGATGTTGTCTTTCAGGCTTCTACTAAACTGTCTCCACATAGAGAGTTTGATTACTCTATACCTTTGGCTCCTGACACAATACCTGTGAATTTGAGGCCTTCTAGATATTCACCGGCCTAGAAAGATGAAATTGAAAATCAAATTTCTGACATGTTGACTGTTGGTTTAATCACTCACAGCCACAGTCCATTTGTAGCCCCTGTGCTACTGGTTAAAAAGAAAGCCAATAGTTGGAGAATGTGTGTGGATTACGGGAGGTTGAATTCAGTAACTATTAAAAACAAATTTTCACTGCCTGTGATTGATGTGTTACTGGATGAACTAGGAGGCTCTAAGTATTTCTCCAAACTGGATCTTCGGAGTGGTTATCACGAAATCCGAATGAGACCAGAGGATGAATTCAAAATAGCCTTCAAGACACATCATGGGCATTTCTAGTTTAAGGTAATGCCATTTGGCCTCACAAATGCTCCTACCACTTTTCAATGTTTGATGAATTCTATATTCTCCAACCAAATGAGAAAATTTGTGCTAGTCTTCATGGATGACATATTGGTATATAGCTCAACTCTTTCTAAACATGCTCAACATCTCAGTGTAGTTCTAAACATATTACTCCAACATGAGCTATTTGCTAAATTGAGTAAATGCACTTTTGCCTTGACCAAATTGGAGTATCTTGGCCATATCATATATGCCCAAGGGGTGCTGCAGATCTAGAGAAGACAAGGGTTATGGTCTAATGGCCTGTTCCACAGAATGTGACAGAATTACATGCATTTCTCGGTTTAACTGGTTACTACCGTAAATTTGTGCGTCATTATGGCCTGTTGATAAAACCCCTTACATATTTACTTCAGAAATCTAAAGCAATTGTCTGGACTAAAAGTGCTCAAAAGACTTTTGACCAAGTAAAAAAGGCAATGAGTTCAACATCCGTACTGGCTCTTCCATCCTTTGATAAGCCATTTTGTATTGAAACGAATGCATGTGAAACAGGAATTGGTGCAGTGTTGTCACAATCAGGACATCCAGTTGCTTTCTTTAGCAAGGCTCTTAGGGTCCAAAATCAGAAACTATCAATATATGAAAAAGAGTTTATGGCAATTTTGATGGCTGTAGATAAGTGGAGGTCTTATCTGTTACGTGGTCCTTTCACTATATTCACTGATCACAAGGCCTTGTGCCAGCTGAAATCTCAGTCTCTACATTCTGATATGCAAAGAAAGGCAATGACGAAGCTCATTGATTTACAATATAAATTCCAGTATAAAAAGGCAGTGGACAATACTGCAGCTGATGCATTATCAAAAAATGGCCATTTATTTGCATTGCAAGCTATTTCGGTGGTTCAACCTTTATGTATACAAGAAGTAACTAATTCTTATGCAACTGACCTTGAAGCTCAATCCTTGCTGTGTGAATTGGCTGTAGTGGGTACAAATGATAGAGGTTTTACTCTCACTGACGGCTTGATTCGGCTCAAGGGCAAAATATGGGTGGGAGCAAATACTGCTCTTCGCACTAAATTGATTTCTTCCTTCCATGACTCAGCAGTGGGTGGTCATTCTGGAATCCAATTTACTTATCATAGAATCAGCAAAGTGTTTACTTGGACTGGTTTGAAATTGGCTGTTCAGGAATACATTCAACAATATCTTGTTTGCCAGCAAGCTAAACATGAATTGAGTAAAACTCCTGGTCTTCTTTAGCCTTTACCTATTCCCCAAAACTCATGGCAAGATGTTTTCATGGATTTTGTGGAAGGATTACCAGCTTCAGGTGGTTTCAATGCAATTTTGGTAGTTGTGGACTGCTTTTCAAAATTTGCTCACTTCCTGCCAATTCGACATCCGTTCACAGCTAGCCAAGTGGCGAAATTGTTCAATGGACTGTGTGGTGGCTCTGTATGGTCTGCCGAAATCCATTGTGTCTGACAGGGACCGAGTCTTTGCTAGCACATTCTGGCAAACTTTATTCAAGCATCTCTAGATTTCTCTGAACCTGTTGACTGCTTATCACCCACAAAGTGACGAACAGACTGAAAGGGCTAACTAGTGTCTGAAGATGTACCTGTGATGCTCGACTTCCATTTCTCCTACAAAATAGTCACAGTGGTTACCTCTTGCTCAATATTTGTACAATACATGCTTTCATACTGCTTTAAATCGTTCTCCTCACAAGGTTCTCTATGGATCCGAGCCACAATATTTTTTCCTGCCTACATCTTATGATGATGTTGTACCGGGTTCAGCTGTAAATGGAGACATTGAACAATGGCTGACTAATCGTCGGTTCTTTTCTGAAGTGCTACAGCACCAGCTCCGGAAGTCAAAGAACCAAATGAAGCAGAACGCAGATGCTAATCGGTCCTTTCGAGCGTTTCTAGTGGGTGATCAAGTCTTGTTAAAGTTTCAGTCGTATGCACAATCTTCGGTGGTGAATAGGCCATATCCAAAGATGGCTTTCAAATATTTTGGCCCTTTTGCTGTCACTGAGAAGATCGGAACTGTTGCGTATAAGCTAAAATTACCGAAAGGCAGCTCTATTCATCCTGTATTTCATGTGTCGCAGTTGAAGCCATTCGCTCTAGCTTATACACCAGTTTACTCACAACTTCCTACAGTGGTTGAATTGGATGTGCAGGACTTGAAGCCAACGACAATTCTAGACCACAGATTGGTGAAAAAGAGAAATTCAGCTCTAGTTCAACTTCTTGTGCAATGGGGCAATTTGCCGGTCAGATGCGCAACGTGGGAGGACTACACGGTGCTGCGTGCTCGTTTTCCAAACACCACAATTTGGATTGATGGATCATCTAAGGGGGCGGCAATGTCACACCTAAAGGTGTGCCATCGGCGATGAACGCGGAAACTAGACACAGCGGAGAAGAACAGGGGACTGGCGGGATGCTGGAGTAGCGTGTGAAGCGTTACATTTGAATGGGTGTTAGAGTACGTGTTCAAGAAGTAAAAGCGTAAGCGTGAAATGTAATCGCGGAGTGAAAACGTATTCTATAAACTGGGAAGCAACTAGCTATAAATTGCCGGATTGGGCATAGTGACTTGAGGACAAAGAAACAAACAGAATTCTGCTTTCCCCATTTCCTCTCTCTCTCTTGTGTTCTTGGTGATTTGATCCTCTTGCTACTCTGATTTCCGGCTTGATTCATGTCACCAGCGTCGGATGTAACATACTATTCACGCTACAGTACTCGCGCGGTACTGTTCATGTGGCAGCCAAGGATTAGATAAGATGCCAAGCTGGATTAGTTATCTATTTGTTGTTTAGTTATAATATTTATCTTCAGTTAGTTGCAATTAGTTCGTAGATAAAGGGACATCTACTCTATATAAGAAGACCGGTAGTTTGTATTCAGATCAGTCAAGAAATAAACCAGTTTGGCCTTTACCCTAGTTCCTGCCGCACAGCCCTTGGGACCGGCCCCCTGCCTGCACCATCTGTTGCTGGCGGCCCCTGCTCTATCTACCGCGCAACTGTCAAGGCGCCGGAGAGAAGAGGGACAGCACACCCTCACCCTCCCGTCAGCCACGGCCACGCCCTCCGCTCGCTACCTCACGTTCCGCTACACAAAGTCCGTGACAACTTGGTATCAGGTACCACCTTCCTTAGACACTCTCGCTGCCCGACGCCGATGGCCAACAACGGCTCAGCCGCTACGCCACCACTGGTGAGAGATGTGCTTTGGGAGGTCCTTCAAGGGATGCAAGAGCTCCATCGCAGCAATCAAGAGATGCGTGAGTCGATCAACTAGAACAATCATCGGATGGACAATCTGCTGCAGCAACAACAAGCGCAAGATTTCGCCATCCGTCGGCTAGAGCAAAGATCTGGCAAGGTGCTACCAGTCAGTACCTCTCGCGCAGGGAGTCAGGGAAGCCCGCACCACCGGATGCCTGTACCCCTTCCTAGCGACCCGCCCTGGTTCGGTTGCCACAACAGCTCGGCTCTACAGTACCACAAGTTGAACTTTCTAACGTTCGATGGTACAATAGATCCGTTGCCCTGGCTTAATCGCTGCGACTAATTCTTCCATGGCCAGCGTACGCTGAAGGACGACAAGGTCTGGCTCGCATCTTTCCATCTACTGGATGATGCCCAGTTGTGGTACTATCGCTACGAGCGGGACAGCGCTGCTCCGTCATGGCCACGATTCATTGCTCTCATCAACACCAGATTTGGACCAGCGATGCGCAGCAACCCTCTAGGGCAGCTTGCCAGCCTCACGCACTCCGGATCCATCGATGACTTCTACAAGCAATTCATATGCCCGGCATGTAACGACGACTCTCACCGAGCGGCAACAGATCAGGCTTTTCACCCATGCCTTGTAGGACCCCTAAAGACTGATGTCGAGTTGTGGAACCCGGAGTCACTCGAATCGGCCATCAACCTCGCTCGTGCCTATGAGCGCCTAACGACCACTCTTCCATAGCCAACCTGTACCTTAAGCGCCGACGCTTCATCGACAACTAGCCAGCCCCAGCGTAGAACCCTCTCTCCAGCTGAGCTACTGTCATGCCGTGAGCAGGGACTCTGTTTCAATTGCGACGAGAAGTTTGTCTCCGGGCACAACCGGCAATACAAGCGCCTCTTCATCACGAAAGTTGACTTGTGCACTGATGACACACCAGACGACCCGACCATCTCCTTGTCGGCCTTGACCGGCATCACACCACAAACAGGACGTTCCATGACGGTATGTGCTATATCAGTACCACTCCTCTCGTGCCTTTGCTGGACTCAGGATCGACGCATAACTTCATCGCCGACTCCGTGGCGGAACTCACGGGCTTTGTCGTCACACCACGCTCTAGGATCCACGTCATGGTCCCCACTGGCGAACAAGTGACGGGCTCAGCCCTCTGTCACGGTGTCCGCTTCAGTGTCAACAAAGCCAAGTTCGTCATAGACTGCCTGACCCTTCCTCTGGATGGCTATGACCTCGTCCTTAGCATACAATGGCTGGGGTCCCACGGCCCTCTCGTCTGGGACTTCAGCTGATTGACGATGGCCTTCATCAACTCAGGCTGGCAGGTCATATGGCATGGCCGACCAGATCACTGTGTGCCACCACACACACTCGCCTGCAACATCGACGATCTGCTGCCTGCCTTCCTCGACGACATCACCAATATCTTTCAGGATCCGGTAGCTGCCACATCTGTTGGTTTTCACAATGAAGCTGTAGCGATTCCGACAATTGCTACTACCGTGAGTGAAGAACAGAGGAAAACATAGAGAGGAATTTTGTGCTGCTGGAAGCGTAGCACCTTTTTTGGTTTTACTTCATTTGCTGATAAAACAAAGACAATGCACAGCTAACAAACGATCCTGATTACACGGCACCTTCGCACGCATGCGAGCATGTCGCACATCATGCAGCTAACAGACTCCACTACTACTTGAGGTAACATGCAGCAAAAATAACTCAGCTAAACGATTTGCTTCCTGAACAAAATGCAGAAAGTAAACTTGTAACACCCCAGGTATCCA
The DNA here is from genome assembly GCA_000418225.1 of Zizania latifolia. Taxonomy (NCBI): domain Eukaryota; kingdom Viridiplantae; phylum Streptophyta; class Magnoliopsida; order Poales; family Poaceae; genus Zizania; species Zizania latifolia. The sequence continues at coordinate 26,503 of KE373075.1, forward strand.
CGTACCCAAGATGCCACACCAAACACTAAAAATTATTTAAGTCTAAAATTTATTTAAAATTTCGACAGAGTCTCCCCTGTAAGTTGGACATCCACGACAGACAGTTAATAAGATAATGACATACTAACAACTATAACTCAAAACCATCACCAAACATCACTTACGATCCTATAAAAGTAACCATAACACGAATACCGACTTAAGGGTCTAAAAGTACAAATTAAGCTACATTACTCATTAAAACTAAGTTAAGATGTATATGTCGTGCAAAGTGACATGTGATAAAGGTGCTGCACCTCGACCTAAGATGCTCTTGTTACTGAGTACCTAAAAACCAAATAAAACATAAGAGTGAGTAAAAAATACTCAGCAAGTATAATATGGAACTAGATAAGACACACAATGCAATTGAATTAAGAAACGAGTAAAAGAATCTTCACATTTTGGAAAATCAGAAGTCCAGATGTTATAATTCTCATCTCAGGCATGCATGAATCAAAAATCATTGTTTTCATCTGAAATGGATAAACTCGAATTAAAGTGGTAGTTCCCATCCTAGGCACACACGAATATCCTTTTAGCATTACCGGTAAGCCAAGCAAGAGGGGCCAACGCTTACTCATAAGATCCAGAATAAAAAAATAAATAATACTCTATAGCTACGCATGGTGCTTGAATTACTTGAATAGAATAAGAACCTGAAATATTGGAATACGAATGGCATCGACAAATTCAAACCAACTTGAAGTATAAAATCAGAAACCAAACATCGAGAGCATACACAATTACATGCATATACAATTATGGGAAATAGAGTAAACTGATTCATTCATCACAACCAAATAGATCATCATGTACTTGCCTTAACCGTAGCGATAACCTGGATTTTCACTCGCTTTGTCAGAAGACTCCACACCTAAATCACAAAACAACACTCAGAAGACTATCCCGCATATAAGCTCCACTATTATTTGGTATAAAAACTCTAAAATCTGAAACATCGGACATCCCGATAAAATGCTAAAAGCGTAGATCCTTCGTTGTTTTGGATGGAACTTTCAAATCACTAACCCAAACTTAACAAATAAATAAGTCTTGAGCATCTACAGAAAATATCCTCGTGTTTAGCCACCCTTTTAATTCTATCATTTAAATGGCATATTTTACACTTGAAAACAGGCTTCAAAAACTGTCTAAAATTCAGACAATGATAGTTCACAATTTTATAGCCGCTACACTGAACATGATAAAAAAAACCAAACTTCATGGAAATATAGACAATCATATGAGATACAAATCTATAGCTATAAACTTATATATAAAAATCCATTAAGATAGACAAATCAAGGTCTGAACTTAAACTAAGATTTCTGATGATAAAACAGATAGCTGATAGAAAAACAATGATATCTCGAGTTCTAATTATTCAATCAATGTGAACTTTACCAATATGGAAATCTCAGAAAAATCTCTACAACTTTGTATATAGGTGCAAAAACTAATTCTGCCATTTATCCTTTCGAAAAACAGATCAATCTACTACTGTCCAGAATTCATCAGAAAATACACACCTGACTTTGAACATCGATTTCTCCTAAACCGTCCAACGAAAAGATATCAAATTTTATCAGATGATAGATAAAAATGATATATACAACTTTCTAGTTATACATTTTTGCAGGAAAAATCATTTTGACTGACTAACCATCGAAATACAGAAACCCTATAAATCTGCCTGCACAGGAAACGCCCAATCCAAAAATCAACTCTCAAACCCCTTCTCTAATCTTTCTTAACCATGACTTAGGGTATCAAAATCATCCTTAAATACGTGCTACAGAGAGGGATCAAGCCTTACTTAGGGTTTCTTTAAAGAAACCGATGGGGAAAATGTGGGAGAAATCTCAGGCAACGGCATGCGGAGAGGCTATGGAGAGGAAAGAGGAGAGGGCGCACAGATGGGGGCAGGCAGCGGCGGCAGGCTGGGCAAAGAGGAAGGAGCGGCGGCGGGCTGGCTGGGGGAGGAGCGGAGCAGCAATGGAGTTAGGAGAGATGGATCTGTTTCTCAGATCGATCTGTCTATATATATAGCCATCCCGTAATCTAACGGCTCAAATTAAATCACCTGATACGATCTCATCCAGAATCTGATTTCGATAAATAAATATAAAAATAAAACATACTCGATAAGCACTACGCAACCATGGAACCCGATCGTCCATCGGAGTAACGGTTAAAAAATTATAATTTTTGTACTTTTTATTAAACACTGAGTATTACAAAACTAAGGCATGGATAACTGATCACCGCTCAAGATTATATAACATTTCTCCTCCCTAATCTTGAACGCGATCACAAATCACTTTGACGCCGATTTTCGCCCGTAGCTCCTAAAACCTCACAAGCCCGAGCGCCTTAGGGAGGATGTCCGCTAGTTGATCCGCTAAAGCAGTGTACTAAAGAACGAGCTGGTTTCCATCGATGCACTGCCGGATGTAACGATAGCGAGTGTCGATGTGTTTGCTCTGATCGTGGAAGACATGATTCCTGCTCAATGAAATGGCAGATTGATTATCCACCTGCAGTACTGATGCTTCTGCCTCGCTGCCGAGCATGTCCGACACAAGGCGAGCAAGCCAAACTGCTTGACATGCCGCCATCGACGCTGCAATGTACTCAGCTTCACAAGACGAAAGTGCAATGACCTTCTGCTTGGATGATTGTCACGTGACGGGGTTGCCTCCAAGGAAGTAAATGACTCCGCGGGTGCTCTTGCGGATGTCAATGTCGCCTGCCATATCCGTGTCGCTGAAACTGAGCAGGCGTGGCTTTCCTTCCTCCTTTCTTGTGAAGTGCAAACCATATCCGCGTGTACCAGCCACATACCAAAGCACACGCTTAACAGCGGAGAGGTGTTCTTCTCCTAGTGATTCCATGAATCGGCTTAAATACCCCACAGCATATGCGAGATTAGGCCGAGTGTGCAATAGGTAACGAAGCCCTCCAATGATTTGTCGATACTGGGTAGCATCCACTGGCTTTGAGTTGCTGTTCTTGCTGAGTTTAAGCCTTGGTTCCATGGGTGCCTGACTCGAATTACAGCTCACCATACCGCTGCAATCCTGGAGCTTTTTAGCATAGGCAGATTGACACAATTTGATCCCTACTGCATCTTTTGTTACTTCAATCCTCAAGTAATAAGATAGCTTGCCGAGATCACTCATTTGGAACACTTGCATCATCTCAGCCTTGAATGCAATAATCTCCTCATTGTTGCTTACAGAAATCACTAGATCATCGACGTAAACACCAATGATAAGTCTCGAGCCATTTCTGACTCGAGTGTAAACTCCATGTTCTAAATCTCTTCTGTGGAAACCAAGTGCGCACAGGGAGGCATCCAACTTGGTGTTCCACGCTCTTGGAGCTTGACGGAGGCCGTAAAGTGCTTTGTGAAGATGCAGCACCTTATGTTCAGCTCCCTCGACGGTGAAACCCGGTGGCTGGCTGACAAACACTTCTTCCTTGATATCACCATTCAGGAATGCGCTTTTGACATCCATGTGATGGACGTCCCAGCGCTCATGAGCCGCCAGTGCGAGCAAGACCCGAACAGACTCCAATCTCTCCACCGGAGTGAAGACCTCATCGAAATCAACACCGACACGCTGCACATAGCCCTTTGCCACTAGACGGGCCTTATGCCGCACCACATTTCCTTCTACATCATGCTTCACCTTATAAACCCACTTGAGGCTGATAGCTCGATGTCCCGCCAGGAGCAGAGCTAATTCCCAGGTTTTGTTGTCGGTGATGGCCTTCATCTCCTCGCGCATAGCTTGGCGCCAACATGCTTCACGTTCAGCCTCAGCAAAGGACGCTGGCTCATATGCGGCGGTAAAGTGTAGCACATCATCGAGTTGCCGGATAGCTTGGCCTGGTGGTGATGCTGGTCCAAGGATGGCATCGGTCGCTCAGAAACGAAGCAGCGCTTCGTCGTCGTGATCAGTATCCACCTCCATCTCGGCAGCTGGTGGAGGAGACACGAAAGTTGGTGCAGGGCTTAGGGACGCGTTCGGAGCAGCACTCGGGGATATAGTCGGTGCAGCGCTCGGGGACGCAGTCGGTGCAGCGGGATACTCCATAGTGTAATCCACCGTGAATGGATCAGCGTCATCAATGCCTGCAATGGCTTCAGTGTCATCAATGCCTGCAGCGGCTTCATTGCTCCACGTCCACTGTCCTGCTTCATTAAAAATTACATCTCTCGATACCTGGACACGTTTGGCAGTGGGATTGTAGCACTGGTAGGCCTTGGACCCAGGTTCATAGCTGACAAATATTGCCAGTGAGCTCTGGTCGTCCAGCTTCTTTAGATTTGGGCGTGTGTTCTTGACGTGAGCAACACACCCAAATGTCCTGAAATATTGAACAGAAGGTTTCACGCCGTGCCATGCTTCAAAAGGTGTTTTGCCATCGAGTGCCTTCGTCGGCGACCGGTTCAGAATATGAACTGCTGTTGACACTGCCTCGCCCCAAAAGAAGCCAGGAAGTGATTTTGCCTTGAGCATGCAGCGGGCCATCTGCAGAATACTTTGATTCCAGCGCTCTACCACCCCATATTGTTGCGGCAAGTCTGTTGCGGTGAGCTACTGAAAAACTCCACGCCTTGCACAATGTTCACCAAATTCTATAGAGGTGAACTCGCCTCTCCAGTCGGTGCGCAAGGCTTTCAATTTCCTCCCTGTCTCAACCTCAATAGCTTCCTAAAAATTCTTGATAGCAGATGGAGCATGCAACTTGCAGGACAGCAGATGCAGCCACATAAACCGACTCATATCATCTACCAGGAGGAGGACATACTGATTACCGGATGGGGTGGCTGGCATGATCGGGCCACAGAGGTCACCATGGACAAGCTCCAGTGCATGCTCTGCTCGAAAAACAGACTTGCTTGGGAATGGAATTCTATGTTGCTTGCCAGCTAAATAGCTATCTCAAATCTTATCGATCTGCTCCAGTGATGGCAGCCCACGTACCATCCCTTCCTGTGAGAGCTTGCGTAGCGACTTGAAGCTGAGGTGTCCATAACGGGCGTGCCACCGCCACGCCTCTTCATCCCTTCGCAACGCTAGGCACATGGGGTGCCCGACAGTCAGCTCAAGGACGTAGAGACGTGTAGGAGAACGGTGCACTTTGGCAAGTAGCCTGTGTCATCGATCGAACACTTGGCAAATTCCCTTCTCGATGACGATCTTGCAACCGGTTTCGTCGAGTTGTCCAAGGCTCACAATGTTGGTGGTGAGACGAGGAATGAAATACACTCCTATCAGCACCAAATGTTCGCCATTCCTGCACGTGAACACCACAGTGTCTCTGCCTTCGATCTCCACACGTGAGCCATCAGCGAAACGAACGCCACCGCAGACCCCAACATCGAGTTCTGTGAAGGCGGAGCGAGCCCTCGTCATGTGGTTCGTCGCGCCGGTATCAAGTACCCAGCGCTGATCGTCACAGTCAGTCGGTGATCCGACCTAGGCAAGAACTTTGTCTTCGAGGATCTCCACGGGTTTGCCCGGCATTGTTGACGTCGGGAGTGTTGGAGCAGTTGCGAGGTGCAGGTGCTGTTCTGTAGCAGAATTGCGTGTCGAAGCCATGAAGACCTCCAGTTCTGCAATCGCAAGAAGGATGTTTGAGTCCTCCTCTTCCTCCTCTCGGACCACATTTGCTTGTTCTGTTTTCTTCAGCTTGCTCCTGCAATCTTTCACCCAATGCCCAACTTTGCCACAGTTTCAACATTTATTGGCCGTCCGATCCTGGCCGGATGCAGTCGATGGTGTGGATTTCGTCTCCTTGCTCCCACCACCATGTCCGCGGTGAATTTTGCCACGCTTGTTGCTGGTGTTGCTGCACTCCCCGCCCTTCTCACGCAGCTTGAGAGGCGTAAGCCACTGCTCCTCCGTGAGGAGAAGGCGGCCTTGCTTGTCAACGTTGCCACCCTCTGTAGATTTTTCGGTGCTGTTCAACAGACCGCAGCTAACCAGTCACCTCCTCAACGGACAGCGTGTCGACGTCGAGCAAGGTTTCGATCGCAATGGCCTCCTGCGAAAGATGATCAGGAACCACTCCAAACATCTTCTTCACGATATCTGCATCAGAAATTTCTCCACCGAGAGTGCGGATGTTGTTGGCCAGCCCGACGATGCGAAGGGAGAAGTCGTCAACTGTTTCCCCTTCCTTAAACTGGATGTCACCAAACTCCTTTCGCAGCTGCTGGGCGTTCGCCTCGCGCACTCACTGGACGCCGACGTGTACTGTCTTCACCGCCTCCCACACCGATTGAACATCATGCTTCTAGGCCAGAGAAGCGAGCATCTCGGACAGGACGGCTCGAAGTATATCAGCGAGTGCGAGACGATCTTCACGGTAGCCGATCTCCTCATCATCTTCAGGCTCGACGGCGTGCCAGAGCCCCTGCGCTTGCTAGTTCACCCGCATCAGCAATGACCACTCCTGGTAATTGGTGCGGGTGAGGGTGGGGTACTGCACTTGGCCGCTAGTCTCCTTGATGACGTGCTCAACAACGCGTTCGCCGCTTCTCCTCCCTAGGCGACGTGCCGGCGACCTTGAAACAACGGCGCGTCGACGTGGGGGCGTGCGTGAGTGATCGCCCGCTGCTGGATGAACCGACGACTGGCTCTTTGGATCTCACAACGCTCTGATACCAAATGTTGATTTTCACGATGAAGCTATAGCGATTTCGACAATTGCTACTACCGTGAGTGAAGACCAGAGGAAAACACAGAGAGGAATTTTGTGCTGCTGGAAGCGTAGCAGCTTTTTTGGTTTTACTTCATTTGCTGATAAAACAAAGACGATGCACAGCTAACAAACTATCCTGATTACACGGCACCTTCGCACGCATGCGAGCATGTCGCACATCATGCAGCTAACAGACTCCACTACTACCTGAGCAAACATGCAGCAAAAATAACTCAGCTAAACGACTTGCTTCCTGAATAAAATGCAGAAAGTAAACTAAGGCATGGATAACTGATCACCGCTCAAGATTATATAACAACATCATGGGCCCCCCACGACGAGTGCATTCGGCAATATCCTGCTTTCCAGCTCGAGGATAAGCTGCTTCTTGATGGCAGGGAAGATGTCAAGTGGGGGAGGGCTGGGCCACGGCTACTAGGCCCAGCCACACGAACAGTACCACGTGGATACTGTTCACGCTACAGTACCTACGTGGTGCTGTTCACATGTTAGCCAAGGATTAGATAGGATGCCAAGCTGGATTAGTTATCTATTTGCTGTTTAGTTATAATCTTTATTTTCAGTTAGTTGTAGTTAGTTCGTAGATTAAATGGGCCTCTACTCTATATAAGGAGGCCGGTAGTTTGTATTCAGATCAGTCAAGAGTCTTTACCCTAGTTCCTGCCGCACAGCCCCTGGCGCCGGCTCCCTGCCTACGCCGTCTGCTGCTGCCAGCCCCTGCTCTATCACGGCACCGGGGAGACGAGGGACAGCACACCCTCGCCCTCCCGTCAACCACGGTTACGCCCTCCGCTCACTATCCCACGTTCCGCTACACAACGCCCGTGACAGAGAGCATAAGCCTAAGCTAGATGTTCTGTCCAGTATCAAGCGGCACTGCCTTGTGTAAGTAGAGTCAGATTTTTTCCAGTGATTTCAAATAGAGTAAAATACATGGCCGGTCCATAAACTTGCGTCGAGGTGTCAAGTAGGTCCACGAACTTAGAAAATACAGATTATGGTGCCTAAACTTGTTTAAGTGATCTAATCCGGTCCAACCGCGCGTTTGACCCTCTCCGCGTCTACGTGGCTTGCCAAGTGGCGCCTCCGTGGCGATACGTCGCCCGAGCCCATAAATGAGTCAGCTCGTGCCATCTCTTTTTTGCGTTTTGCCCCCTACCTGACCTCCCCCGTTTCTTTTCACCCCACTCCTCTTCTTCCCCGGTTCACTGGCCGGCGACGCCATGGGC
>KE373075.1:61717-75335 GCA_000418225.1 Zizania latifolia
AGAAAAGAATCGATGAGATCGATCTGGAAGGAGTTCAATATATATATTCCTTATTCCATCTAACGGCCTAGATTTATTCGTCTGCTATGACTTTATCCGAAATCCAATTTCAACAAAGAAATATAAAAATAGAACCTACTCGATAAGCACTATGCAACCACAGAACCCGATAGTCCATCGGAGTAACGGTTAAAAAGTTGTATTTTTAGTACCTTTTTATTAAACCCTGGTATTACAGATTACCCTCTGCAGTCAGCTCCCCAACTACAGAGGAGTCGGTTCTAGGCACCGCTCACTGCTTGCGGCGGTTGCAGAGTTTCTGCAGAGTTTCTCCGCGTGGGGGAGGGAGGGGAGCGGACTGACGAAATTGATGCTTTATAATAGTAGAGATTTACTGTTACTTTTTCCTCATTCTATAGATTTACATGCAACTATTAAATACTCCCTCCAGAAGAAAATATATGATGCTTTCAATAAAATTTTGTCAAAATTTTAAAATTTTGATTGTTGGTAACTTTTAAAATATTCAGTTAAAAAGTGTAGAGATAGTATGAGTATATTTTTTATCGAATGATACTTTCATATTCTTATAATACTTTCATATGTTATAAATTGATCCTAATATAAAATTATTGTCAAAGTTATAATACTCTATATTAGTACCAGTTACAGCTACCGATGATATTCTTCCTCTTTTCTAATCATTGCAGATAACTTTTAGTATCGGTTTAAATTAGAATGGATACTAAAAGGGATGGATAAAAATCCACTTCTCTAGTAGTGACCTTATCAATTGGACCACAAAGCACTTGTGTAATTTAGAGGACTTTGAGGGCCCTTAATAAATTTTGAGGACCCTAAACAGTCACACAACTTGTTCTCCTTAATGTCAGTCTTTACACGAGTTTACTTAATGGGCTGTTTTTATCCAACTCGCGGTTTTTGAGGCAGTCGCCATCAGCCATCCTAATGGCGAGTAACATCGATCGATCGTCACCCGGCAGGCTGGCCAGCCTATAAATTTGAGACCAGGCCTAACTCGATCGGCATAAGAGCTAGTGATCACATATATAGCTAGTTAATTAATTAGTTAGCTCCCATTCATTAGAGCTAGTAATGGGTGCGCCTATTAACGACTTTGCTCTGCTCCTGTCCGTGGCTGCAGTAATAGCCGCATGGCTGCTGCACTTGCTCGTCAAATGGCGGAGCGGAGATCGCCGGCCGCCGGCGGCCGGAGAGGGGAGGCTACCGCCAGGGTCAAGGGGGCGTCCGCTCATCGGTGAGACGCTCCAGTTCTTTGGCCGGAGCACGCTCGGCGATCTGTCCGCCTTCTTCAAGCGACGTCTCGAGAGGTAATTAAAAGCGCCTGTAAATTGCGAGACATTAATAATTAGTTGCGCATGTAACGATCGTCAACCACTAACGTTGACAGTTAAAAAGAAGAAACGGCAAAAAATATTCAACACACATATAATTTGACAAATGAGGATATAATATTTCAGCTTAATGTTGTCACTACAAATTTATTAACTAATAATCACAGTTTTTATCGAAGTATTGAAGTCATCGGATAAACTAAAGTATTGTTATTAACAATGAATTAGAGGAAAGTACTTGAATAAGATATTGTTGTCCTTCGACAATAATATGGCTATGTTAGATACACCGATAAATTTGACTAGTTATTTCTCAAAACTTACCACGGTTTAATTTTAAGAGCTGGTAACACGTCTGATGCACGAACTAATTAGAATAAATTTTTTAGATAAGCTTTAAAAAAGCCCACAACGTCAAAAATAGACTGTAACGTCAAAAATAGACTGTTCCATAATGTAAAAGAATGTATAACTTATCTAATCAATGGTCACATATTTCTGATTAAAGTACCGTCGGATATACCGTTATAATTATATAACCCACCCATACCATCATAATTATATAACCCATCTTATTAGCCAACATATTTTTCTGATTACCATGAGAGCAGAGTGTGCGACACTCATGTGCCTTTTTTTGCTGACCACCCGTGTGCCTTACAGTGAAATCGGATAGTTTTTGTCCGAAACATTTAAAACGGATATGGATATAGATTTCTTCTAGATACGGATATGAATATGCATCACTGGTATCTGACGGATACAGATTCAAATTTAGATAATCTGGATAACCCCTATCCAGATATTTAAGCAGAAAGAAGGAAGAAAGAAGGAAAAGGAAAAAAGAAGGAAGGAATGAAAAGGGAGAAATAAAGGAAGAGAAAAAGTTTTTTCAAAATTTCTAAAATTTGGGAATTTTAGAAATTAGAGGATTTCAAGGTTGAAAATCAAACATTTCATCTATGATTTTAAAAAGGAAGTGGGTGTTTCGAAAGATTTTAGAATCAAGAAAATTCTTAATTTGGAAAACTATCTAGTTAAAAAACATATTACTTTATATATCTCAGTAAGACTGTAACTAATAAAATAATATTTGTATTTTTGACCTGCATGTTATACTTGTAAGGTAAAGAAAAAAGAATTTAATATATTTGCTGCCTACACAGATGTTTTCTAGTTCCGATAAATATCCGTATCCATATTCGTTCTAATTCGTGTTCGATCCATATTCGTATCCGATAGTATCCGTATTCAGGGTATCCGTTTTTAAATCTGAATCCGAGAAAAAAAATGAATATGAATATGATATTAGTAATATCCGTACATATTAGATCCGTTTTCATCCCTACTAGGCTCTCCCATTGTTTCTGACGAAAAAGTCATCTCCTTGGCTAATAATTCAGCAATTTTTAAAATTTGGGCCTTTAAAAACTTATTTCATAAATAGACTTTTAAAAAAATTATTTTGGGACTAGACCTGAAGTTCAGCGCCAATCCTATTGGCACCGAGGGTTTATAGCTTAGCGCTAAGATCACTGACGCTGAGCTCTGTGCCGTGATGGCGTTCAGTTGTCAATGTGACACTGAGTTGGCGCCGAGGTTAGCGTCAATAGCCCTAGTGCTAATCCTGTCTGTGCCTGTTGTACACGTGTTCCATCGGTTCTTAAATATAGACGATGTCCTCTAATATATACAGTGAAATATTAAAATCTAGAGCAATTAATATATGAAAGTAATGAATTGATAGGTCGAAATACCATTACTAGATTGTAAACGGCAATCACTTTCATGTAGTCACGTTTTATATATTTTTATAGTGTTATTGCTGAACATCTATCCACAGTTTCGACACACCCCTAAAATCAATTGAATCTTTATCCTTTGGATTACATGCTTAGTGACTTAATTCACGACCACAAAAAAATCAACCAATTGGGGAGAGACATCTAATGAACATTGTAGCAGGAATAGTGGAGGGATAAAATTGGAAATAGATAAAATGGCATTGGAGTAAATTCCTAGACTTGTTTGTTGCCAAAATATTGTAATGGCAACCGCTGCTCTGCTTTCGTTTATTTTTTACCTAAGTTTTGATGCACCATCAGAAGACAAACTGATCATGTAAAGAATTCTACCAGGCGATACTAGAAAATTAACATCCCATTTTCTAACAAGTTCTAACTAAATTGTTGATACATACATGATACACTCTACAAAAACAAACCAAATACTCCATATAAAATACTCCACAGAAAAGAATATCTGACATCTTGAGTGCTTGACAGAGTAAACAAGCGTGCTACCGTTGTTCATGCATCAGCATTAGAAATTCAGAATCTGCATGTGAATAGTGACGCCGCGTTGCAGAACAGAAGGATCCCAGCCGCAGCCGTTGGTCACTGCTGTTCCGTGCTGTCGCCGACGCTAGAGAGGGAGATGCCATCACCGACGCAGGGCAGCGGCCAAGCGCGACAAACGGCGGCGGCGATTTCCTCATGCTCTTGCCACTGGTTTTGAACACAAAGCCAAAAAAGACCTCTGCATGCCTCGACAAAAGGTCTAAATTACCCATTAAGTAACCGTTATTTCCTCCGTCCTACGGGCTATGGGTAATTTAATTTTAACATAAAATTAATAAATTAGTGGCAACAGTAAAAAAGTTTACCTTATTAATAATGAATATAGTATTATGAAATGGTGCGTAAGAAATGGGTAAGGAACATGACCAGTCTTGAGGAGGGGGGAGAGGAGTCGTCACTAGGGTTCACAATCTCATGTGCGAGTCAGTTACCGCCCGAGTCCGAATGGGCAGTTACCGTGGTAACCAGGCGGTAACTGGCCCAATTTGATTAAACTTCAAATTTCATATTTTAAATTCAAATCGGTTTGTGAAAATGGTAACCGTGGTACGATGCTCGGTAACCACTAGAGCGGTACTAGCTCAGTAACCACGGTACCAGCTCGATAACCAACCGATCAATCTTTCAGCAAAATTTAAAAACTGTAAGACTGCAGACAATTATTTTTCGAGATAAATTAGAAGGTTATAATACCATAAATTTTATAAGTTCACAACTTCACATAAAAATTACAATACAACACGGCTAATTGGCAATTCGAACATTTTTTAATTTATCACTGATGGCTCTTCTGATTATAAGTGACGTTGTATTTCTTTGTAGACATTAGTTGTAAGTCACGTGAAACAAAATTGTTTGCTTTGTACTACATATCTTCACGTGAATAAAAAAGTTTGCATGTGAAAAAAATCTCCCCAAGGTTCCCTCGTAACAATCATATATCAAGAAGTGCCGATAATACAAGCCCGTGAAGCTAGCAATCCACATCTTCACGTGAAGAAGAAAAGTTTGTATGCAAAGATTTTCTCCAAGGTTGCCTGATAGTATTCATATACAACTGAAGTGAGAATCAAACAACAACATGTGAAGAATATTAAAAAATGATTTTTTTGCATTTTGTATTTTTGTTCATGATCTTCCTCGGTTCATAACTTTATGATATTTTAATACTTTTGAAATATAATTTTATCATAAATCATCTTAATTCACCTACTATTTTAAAGATTTTTTTCAATTTTTTTATTTTTTCAATTTCAAATTTGAAATTTGAATTAAACCGGTTGGTTTGATTCAACTGATAAATCATTAATAATCTGCGATGTCATTAGTGATGGGCGGTAGTCACTAGTTCTTCGATCCATTAGTGACAGGTCGTAATGTGGGCCGTCACTAATGAGAGTGTCCTCTCTTTAGTGACGGGTCATATTACTACTCATCACTAATAAGGCAGCATTACTGACGCGTGAAAAATAGCCCGTCACTAAAAGTATATTACTGACAAGCGTCATTGATCCGTCAGTAAAGATTAGTCACTAAAAACTGTTTTTGTGGTAGTGATAATCGGACAAAACGACAAAACCACTTAAATAGACACGCTAATTAATCGGATAGTACAACTACATGCGCACTACATCCACTAACATTCAAATAAATATATGAATGCAAATATATGTGCGGGCTATCATACTAGTTATCTTAAAAATCAATTTTGGTTTTGGTTTTTAATTACAATATTCCTCAGTAATTCTACAAACATAGAGAGGCACACAGTATCATTGTATCATTAACTCACATAATCGCATAGATAATTAATTAAATCTTAAAGACAAGACATATTCACACTCCAAGCTCATGAGACTCGTCTTAGTCTTAGCTCAACCAACTAGGTGTGATAGTACAAGCAGCCATATTCACAGTTAAGTACGATCCTATGATCTTATAGGACGACCTAGTACTCAAATTAGGCCAGTGTCCTAGATATACATTCTAGATGTATTTTGATTTATTTTAATTTTATAGCATATATTAAGTTTGTTCAATCATATAAAATATTTTTACATTTCATTTTCTAATCGTTGTGGTTGATAGTCTCTTAAATTTTATGTTGTTTTCATTTAGAGTTCAGTATATGACTACAAAATTTTCTACGATGACGCTGAGTACAAATATAAAAAGTTGTACCATCAAAGAATTACAGAATCATAGGGAATACCGTTGACCTGAGAAGCTCGTTTGTCCTAGCGTTCATCCTATTTGCATCCAAAGTCCGCATATATATTAAAATATGCAGAGTACTGGCTACACAAGATTGTCCTGCAGAGAATAAATTTCAGTTATAACTTTGGACCTTGGCAGGAAAGCATATGTTTCTCGTGGAAGTTTGTTACTTAGACTTTCAAATATAAGTTATTTTAAATATGTCTATAACAATTTAAAAAAGATTATATAACTTTTTTGTTGCCCTTTATTTATACTATATTAAAAACTGTAAAAAATTGTTCGGCGGTTAGATAATTATGTGAAAGGTTGTCTATATATATCTCTACCCAATAACCATAAAAAACTCTTCCATTTAATTAATTTTATGATAGTTTGTATATACATCTAAGCAAGAATAGAAAATTTTATTCTATTTAGTTAATTTTACAATAGATTTTGGAAAACCAGAAGATGTCAATAAAATATGAAAAGTAGAGAGAAATTTACATAATAAAGATTGAGATACCATCTAATTTCACCTAAATAGCATCCTAGAAAAACCAGACAAAATTTTGAGGAAAGGAAAGGAAATTTAATTAGTCGGGTAAACGTACGTGTACCCGCGGGTTTCAAATCAAACCCGCGCCCGACGGGGTTATAATCGGGTATCCAAACTCATGAACCTATGGACACAAATTTAAACCAAAACACATACCTGTCACGCGGGCAAAATTGCCATTCCTAGGTATCACTATCTATGATGGTGGGTATATGTAATGATTGGTGTAATACCCAGGGTTTAATAAAAAATATAAAAAATACGACTTTTTAACCGTTGCTCCGATAGACGATCGGGTTCCGTGGTTGCGAAGTGCTCATTAGGTAGGTTCTATTTTTATATTTATTTATCAAAATCGGGTTTCGTATGAGATCGTAGCGGGTAATTTAATTTAGGCCGTTAGATTAGGGAAGGCTATATATATAAACAATATGTTCTCAGATCGATCTCTTTCCACCACCCAGCGCGCAGCCGCCTCCTTCCTCTCCACCCAACGCCACCGCCTCTTCTCTCTCCATGCCGCCGCCTACTCCCTGGCCGCCCCTCCTCCCCTCGCTGGCCAGCCCCGCTGCCTCCACTACGCGGAAGCCACCACGCCGCCGCCTGAGGTTTTTCCCGCATCTTCCTCATCGGTTTCTCTAAGAAAACCCTAGGTAAGGGTTAATCCCTCTCTGTACCACGTATTTAAGAGTGGTTTTGATGCCCTAAGTCATGGTTAAGAAGGATTAGAGAAGAGGTTTGGGCGTTGATTTTCGGATTGGGCGCTTACCGTGTAGGCAGATTTATCGAGTTTCTGTATTTTGATGATTAGTCAGTCAAAATGATTTTTTCTGCAAAAACGTATAACTAGAAAGTTGTATATATCATTTTTATCTATCATATAGTAAAATTTGGTATCTTTTCGTTGAACGGTTTAGGAGAAATCAATGTTCAAAGTCAGGTGTATATTTTCTGACGAATTCTGGACAGTAGTAGATTGATCTGTTTGTCGAGGGGCTAAATGGCAGAATTAGTTTTTGCGTCTATATACAAAATTGTAGAGATTCTCCCTGGACTTCTTCTTCTTCGAGGTACCAATTTTCATCTTCAGGCTGAATTTTATCTCTAGATGGGGCTTAGCAAGAGGGGTGAGTACAAACGTACTCAACAAGTCTCGGAAAGTATTTATAGATGTGGGTCAACAAGGGAGGGTGAGGTTTATTTATATAAAATGGCTTTAAAGTACTAAGTGTCCCATACCCGTTGGTAGAAGTACCAACCTCCACCAACTACTAAGTAGCAATGTTTGGTTTTTCAAAGCACCAGTCCACACACACCATCAACTCCTTTCTATAACAATCCTTCAAATTTTTTCCATAATAATCCTTCAAATTTTCTTCATAATAATCCTTCCAACTTTACATTCTTAACTTTACTTCGGTACTAGCCTTCCCCTCCATCGGGTAGGTTTTTCCTGTTTTACCAAAACACATTTTATCTCTTATCCTAGGATTGAACCTCACCATCTCTCTATGAAGCCTTTTCGACTTGCCGAACTACACAAGTTCATTGCCGACCACAAAGGCTGGCTATACACCCTAAGGGCGTACTCCGATAACGTTTCCCAACCCTTAACTTGTTTTCTTGTTCAAAACCAAAGCTAAACACTACGCATGGATAACTATCATGGCACGCGCCCATAACAGTGGGCACGGCTGTTCGAACAGTTTATACTTCTGCAGAAGGTGCACACTTTACCCTTACGTCGTGAACTTACTCCTATACCCGTTGACATAGAAGGTTCACTACAAGACATTTCCCTAGCCAACCTAGGATAACCCATTGCCACATAGACGGGTCCAAGCAAGGATCCGTTGGCCCTTAGCCCCCTTTTCCTCTGAAATCCCGCGGGTGCTCAAATCCCCTCACTTCCTCTCCCTACCACATTTCTCCATATCCATCACAATTCCATACGGCTCCTTGAGCACACAAACAAACCACGAAGCCACCCCGGGCATTTCACGTCTGCTGGCAATCGAGCGATTCTAAACCCACTATGTACTCAACCAGGGACACCCCATATGCCCATAAGGTTGTACTTTGGTGTGCATGATGTTTTTTCTAAGGAATCGGTCCTTATGCGCCACTTGAAGTCAGGCCCCGAAAGTCAACGACGACTCATGGCAAGTTTTACCCAAAACAGCCATCTTTTATATTCATTTTCAACACACTCGGCACTTTGTGCTGGTTTTCAAAACAACCTTGTAAAATCCCATTTTCAACCTACACACTTCATTCATTTGCAATCATGTAATGTAGTATGAGTAAAGACAAGCTTTAATTACAGACAACCCACATCATGATACTAAGATGGGGTCGTCATAATCAGCATGGTTACAAGGTTAATAGGGTTCTCAATTATCAAGGATAGGCTAAGTGCAACATTTTTCAAGGATAGGCTGAATCGGGCCAGGCCACAACACAGCAGCGCTGCAACGCAGTGCGCGCGGGAGGCGCGGCCAGGCTAGCACGTGGGACCCCGCGGTCCACGGCGTAGGCAGGGGTGGCGGGAGGCTGGCTAGCGGCAGACGAGGCCCACGGGTCAGAGGCACAGCTCAAACTGACGGCTAGGGCCTAGGTGACAGTGAAACAGAACAGAGGAGGCTGCGAGCGGCTGGAGGTTGAAGACGATCTTCAACGGCCAAAACTTCTTCGGTGCATAACTTCTCTGTCTTGACACTGATTAGCACCAAATTTTAATTGTAGGTTCTATGCGCATAGATGAAGACATCCTATGGTCAGATTTCTAAATAGGGTTACGGTTCATCCAAAAATAAAAAGAGGGTAAACTTGTAGGTGGACGACATGGGGGACGACAGAGGCACTCCGGTGATCAACGGCGGTCCTTTTTATGGGATTAGAGATGCTAGGAAGCTACCCATGGTTCTTGATCGGCCTACAACTATTTGTACGAAGCTACCAATGGTGAAGCGCAAAGGGTGTCATAGCCAAACGTTGTCGGCGAACTCCGGTGGCGTTTTGCCATGGCAAACCCTCGGAACATGCATGGTAGGATATAGGGAAGCTACTGCTACAAGGCATTAGGCGGAATCATTACCTCTAGCCAGAACGGGGCACAGTGGCATCGACACGGGTCTCCAGCGATGGCGTGGTCTAGGCGCAAGGCAGATCGGCTACGTCGGGTTGGCGGTTGGGAAGGACGGTGCTGCTGGCACTGCGCTGGCGTGGCCAAAGTAGCACACGCGCATGAGCGGCAAGAGTAGTGCGGCGTCACAAACCTCCCCCTTTACAAAAATCTCGTTCTGAGATTTTGCATACCGGTGAATAGCTCGGGGTATTCTGCTTGCAAGTGATCTTCTCTTTCCTAAGTAACCTTTGCCTCTGTGTGATTATTCCATTGCACTTTATAGAACTTTATAGCCTTTCGCCTGGTTTGGCTCTCTTTCTCATCCAGAATTCGGATTGGCCGTTCTTCATAAGTTAAATTTTCTCCAAGGTTCACTCCCTCCAAAGGTACTTGTTCTTTCAGAATCCGTAGGCATCTCTTTAGTTGTGACACATGGAACACATTGTGCACATCGGACAGTGAGGAGGGTAGTTCCAGCTGATATGCCACTTCTCCTCTTCGGGCAGTTATAGGATATGGGCCTATAAATCGAGGTGCTAGCTTTCCGGAGACTCCAAACCTTCTGACGCCTTATAAGGGTGATACTCGTATGTATACATGATCTCCAACTTCGAACTCAAGGTGTCAGCGACGATTATCCACATAGCTCTTTTGTCGGCTTTGGGCTGCTTGGAGCCTATTACGAATGATCTTCACTTGATCTTCCGCTGATTGAATGACATCTGGCCCGAATACCGGGTTGGTACTAGTGGTATCCCAACACAAAGGTGTTCTACACTTTCTCCCATATAATGCCTCGTTGGGTGACATCTGTATACTGGCCTGATAACTGTTGTTGTAGGAGAATTTAGCATAGGATAAACATAGATCCCATGTGCGGGCAAATTCCAAAGCACATGCCCTCAACATGTCTTCTAGTATTTGGTTCACCCTTTTAGTTTGGCCATCTGTCTAGGGGTGGTATACCGTACTGAAATTTAGATGAGTACCCATGGCTTCATGTAACTGTCCCCAAAATCTCAAGGTAAATTGGTTACCTCTATCTAAGACTATTTTCTTAGGCACACCATGTTGGCATACTATTCGGCTTATATATAGTTCAGCTAGTTGCTTGCCATTGAAGGTGGTTTTTACCCGTAAGAAGTGCGCTACCTTGGTCAAACGATCCACGATTACACAAATAGAGTCATAACCTCGTTGGGTCTTGGGTAATCCAGTTATAAAATCCATGCTAATTTCTTCTCATTTCCATTCTGGTGTATGAAGTAGCTGTAGCAAATCAGTAGGTTTCTGATGTTCATCCTTTACTCGCTAGCATGTGTCGCACTTGGCGACATACTCGGCAACATCTTTCTTCATTCTGGACCACCAATAGTGTTGACAGAGGTCTTGGTACATTTTAGTACTTCTGGGATGTATGGAGTAGGCGGACTCGTGAGCTTCTTTCAGTATGAGGTCTCTAATCTCCTCTTTATTTGGAACACAAATTCTTTGACTGATCCATATGGTGCCTTAATCATCAATATTGAACTCTGGATTTTTGCCTTCTGACATGCCTTCTTTGTTATGCTTGATTTATTCGTCTTCTATTTGTGCTTCTCGGATCCATGCCTCTAGTGTGGGCTTTACCTCTAGGGTAGCTAGGGTACCAGGTGGTATTATGGTGAGGTGGAGTCTTTCAAATTCTTTACAGAATTAGTCTTGACTAGTTTGCACTAATGCCATGTTGTAATAGGCCCTTCGGCTTAAGGCATCGGTGACCACATTGGCTTTTCTCGGATGGTAGTGAATATCAAGATTGTAATCTTTGATCAATTCTAGCCATCTTCTCTGCCTTAGGTTTAATTATGTCTGAGTAAAAATATACTTCAGACTTTTGTGGTTAGTGTAAACCTCACATCTATTACCGAGAAGGTAATGCCTCCAAATCTTTAAAGCATACACTATGGCTGCTAGTTCCAAATCATGAGTAGGATAGTTTTGCTCATGTGGTCTTAATTGTCTTGAAGCATACGGTACTACTCGGTGGTCTTGCATTAGGACACATCCTAGGCCTTTTCGAGATGCATCACAGTAGATCTTGAAATATTTCCTTATATCGGGTAGGGTTAGCACTGGGGCTACGGTAAGCTTTTGCTTTAATTCTTGAAAACTTTTCTCATAGGTAGATGTCCATTCAAACTTCTTCTCTTTCTTGAGTAACTCTATCATTGACTTTGCAGTCTTGGAGAATCCTTCGATGAATCTTCTGTAATAACCGGCAAAACCTAAAAAACTCCTGATTTCTGAGACATTGGTGGGGGCTTGCCAAGTTACTATGACTCCTGTCTTGCTTGGGTCGACCTCAACACCTTTTACGGTGATGACATGGCCTAAAAAGGCAACTCGATCTAGCCAAAACTCACACTTTGAGAATTTGGCAAAAAGCTGATGCTCTCTTAGTTTTTGTAGGACAGCACGTAGATGATTAGCGTGCTCTCCCTGACTCTTGGAGTAGATTAGTGTGTCATCAATGAAGACCACGACAAACATGTCCAAGTATTTCATGAAAACATTGTTCATCAAGGTCATGAAATATGCCGGAGCATTTGTTAATCCAAAGAACATTACTGTGTACTCGTATAAACCATAACGAGTGACAAATGCTGTCTTAGGGATATCTTAGGGTCTAATCTTCAGCTGGTGGTAACCTGATCTGAGGTCTATCTTGGAAAACACCGTGGCTCTGGTTAGCTGGTCAAAGAGATCGTCAATTCTTGGTAGTGGGTACTTGTTCTTGATAGTGACCTCGTTTAGAGCTCAATAATCCACGCACATGCGCTCCGATCCATCCTTCTTCTTGACTAGGAGGACTGGTGCTCCCCAATGTGAAGTGCTGGGGCGCACATATCCTAAGGCTTGAAGCTCTTCTATCTGCTTCTTGACTTCTGCCAATTCATTTGCGGCCATTCTATAAGGCCTCTTGGATATGGGAGCCATACCGAGGGCAAGTTCGATGGAGAATTCGATATCCCTATCTGGTGGCATTCTGGGTAGTTCTTTAGGGAATACGTCTGGATACTCATTGACTACCGGTACTTCTTCCATGCTGATAACTTGGACATGGTGCACTATAGGCTTGGCTCTAGTCCCTTCTCCTAAGTGACAGGTGACATCCATTCCTTTGGGGTCTGTTAAAGTTACTGTTCTCTTAGAACAGTTTATACAGCCATGGTTTTTGGAAAGCCAATTCATCCCAAGGATAAGGTCTAATCTTTGAGTGGGTAGTGTGATGGGGTTAACCACAAAGATGACTCCCTGAAACTCTAGGCTTAGCTTTGGGCAGAAATATCCTGCTTCAATTTCACCTCCGGGTGAGTGAACACGTAATTTTGTTTTCAAAGGGTGTGTTTCTTAACTATTTCTATCCATAATTTTCTTATAGATGAATGAACGCGATGCACTGGAATCAAATAGTACTGTAGCAGGTATAGAGTTGAGTAAAAACGTACCCATGACTACTTCAAGGGCTTCTTGCACTGTCTCTGCCTGAACGTGGCTGACTCTCCCTCGGAAATAATTATTGGTGGCACGAGAGGCTTGAGCACTGGTGGCTGGTTCAGCTCGAGCTTGTCCTGTAGGTGGAGCATGAGCGGTGCTGGCGTTGGAGTGCGTAGGTGCCATGTTGGCCTGGTTCTAAGGGCAGTTCCGGGCCATGTGCCTGTAGTTGCGGTAGGTGAAAGCGGTGGTGTTACCTCCTCCATAGTTGTTGTAAGCTGGTTTGGCAGGTGAAGCTTGGTTGAAACGAGGCACTGAAGGACGGTAAGTGATTTGGTTCTAGCGGATGGTGGGGTTATTAGAATGCTGTTGGGATGGAGCTGGGTTCTGGGTGGATAGGGCTAAGCGGGCTCGAGGGTGGCTTCGATATGATGGTCCCTACTAGAAGCTCTTCCGCTTGCGGAACTCCTCAGCGTCCTTCCGAGCACTCTCAATTAGTAGGGCCTTGTTCACTAAGATT
>KE373075.1:76958-90880 GCA_000418225.1 Zizania latifolia
GGTCAGTGGCATGGCTCAAACTGACGGCTGGCGCCCAGGTGACAGTGAAACAGAACAGAGGAGGCTGCGAGCAGCTGGAGGTTGAAGACGATCTTCAACGGGGAACGTATCTAGTGCAAACTAGATACTTTGTGTAACCTTACGAACCTTGAATCAAGGCCACAAGATGCTAATCCAATGTTGAGGTTATTTTACAGTTAAACCCCCCCACCTCACCCGCCGGTCACTTTTTGCAAATCCCCCCTGCCCCTTCACCTCTAACCCCACCATTGGATTAGCATTTTGTGGCCTTGATTCAAGGTTTGCAAGGTTACGCGGGGTATCTGGTTTGCACTAGATATGTTCCCCTTCAATGGTCGAAACTTCTCCCACGCATAACTTCTTCGTCTGACTCCGATTAGCACCAAATTTTAACTGTAGGTTATATGCGCATAGATAAAGACATCCTACGGTCGAATTTCTAAATAGGGTTACGGTTCATCCAAAAATAAAAAAGGGGGTAAACTTGTAGGTGGACGGCATGGGCGACGACAGAGGCACTCCAGTGATCAACGGCGGTCCTTTTCATGGGATTAGGGATGCTAGGAAGCTACCCATGGTTCCTGATCGGCCTACAACTATTTGTACAAAGCTACCCACGGTGAAGCGCAAAGGGTGTCATGGCAAACCCTCAGAACATGCATGGTAGGATATAGGGAAACTATTACTATAAGGAATTAGGTGGAATCGTTACCTCAGGTCGAAACAGGGCGCGGCGGCGTCGACACGGGTCTCTGGTGAAGGCTCGGTTCCGGTGGCGAGGGTTGTGGGAATGGAGACGATAGACGATGCTGGTTACGTTCCTGCTAATGGCACAAAGAATGGAGCTACGGGGAAGGAGATCGCAACATACTTAAGAACGGCGATAAGAGGATTTCCGGCGAGGCTCACTGCAGAGCTCGAACCAAGGCACAGTGGAGCTCGAGGGTGTTCTGAGGGCTCGAATGGGAGTGTGGGGTGCTTTGGCCGGTGCTCGGGGGTTCTTAACCATGCGACAGCATGGGCGGTGACGTGTGGGTGATTAATGCCGATGGGACGGCGACGTAGGAAGAGAGGGCGTGCTTGTGCGATCACTCAGCACTGTTGGGGACGAGTGGAGGTGATGGAACGGTGAGGCCATTGGGGCATCGTGATTAGTGGGCAGCAGGATGGGCAGGCACACGCGTGCGGCGGCGTGGCGACGGGGCGTTGGCTGGGCGTACAGGTGCATGCGGGCCAGTATGAGGACGGCGAGGGACCGAGCGACAGAGGGAAAAGCATGGCAGTCCGTCGGTGGTGTTGCACGGGCTGAGGCAGGGAGTGGCGTACGGCGGGCGACGCTGACGCGCGGAGCGGTCTGAGCGGGGCACTGGCGCATGGTCCCGTCGCTGTGGTGGTGCGCGGGCGCGGTCTGGGCGCAAGGCTGATCGGTTGCGTCGGGCGGGCGGCTGTGGAGGACGGCGTGGCTGGTGCTACGCTGGCACGGTCGAAGCAGCACGCGCGCAGGAGCGGCAGGAGCGGTGCGGCGTCACACCAAAACAACGAAGGACCTACACTTTTAGCATTTTATCGGGATGTCCAATATTTTAGGTTTTAGAGTTTTTATACCGAATAATAGTAGAGCTTATATGCGGGATAGTCTTAATAGTGGAGCTTATATGCGAGATAGTCTTCTAAGTGTTGTTTTATGATTTAGGTATGGAGTCTTCTGGCAAAGCGAGTGAAAATCTAGGTTATCGCTACGGTTAAGGCAAGTACATGATGAACTATTTGTTTGTGATGAATGAATCAGTTTGCTCTACTTCTCATATGTAATTGTGTATGCTCTCGATGTTTGGTTTCTGATTTTATACTTCAAGTTGGATTTGAAGTTCTCGATGCCATTCGCATTTCAATATTCTGGATTCTTATTCTATTCATGTAATTCAAGCACCATGCGTAGCTATGGAGTATTATTTGCTTTTTTATTCAGGATCCTATGAGTAAGCATTGGCCCCGCTTGCTCGGCTTATCGGTAATGCTAAAAGAATATTCATATGTGCCCGGGATGGGAATTACTACTTTAATTCGAGTTTATCTATTTCAGATGGAAACAATAGTTTTTGATTCATGCCTGCCTGAGATGAGAACTACAACATCTGGACTTCTGATTTTCCAAAACACAGAGATTCTTTTACTGGTTTCTTAATTCAATTGCACTGTGAGTCTTTTCTAGTTCCATATTATACCTGCTGAGTATTCTTTACTCACTCTTGTGTTTTATTTGGTTTTTAGGTACTCAGTGACAAGAACATCTTAGGTCGGGGTGTATCACCTTTATCACATATCACTTTACACGATATATACATCTTAACATAGTTTTAATAAGTAATATAGCTTAGTTTGTGCTTTTAAACCCTTGAGTCGTTATTCGTGTTATGGTTTATCTTTGGGATAGTTTGGAGTTGTTGTTGATTGGATGTGATAAAATCTTATAAACTGCCTCTCGTGGATGTGCATATTATAGGGGAAACTCTTTTAAAATTTTAAATAAACTTTGAACTTAGATAATTTTTAGTATTTAGTGTGGCACCTGAGGTATGTGTATACCTGGGGTGTTACAATTGGTTATGTCTAAGATAAGTCAAGACATTGTTGACTAAATATCACTTACCAGACATTATCATAAATACCACGCTAAATACACGTACTTACAAATCCATGTGCATGCATGCCAAATCTTGGCAATTAGCTAGCATACATGCACGTCCTCACATGAGCACATAATTCTCCACGCACCTCCATGCAAATTGATATGCCAATGACAATTATTTTCAACATCCAATGCCTGCTTCAAGATTATTTTTCAAGTAAATCTACGAATGCAAATACGTAGGCTATCATAATAATTATCTTAAAAATAAATTTTTGATTTGGTTTTTAATTGAAATATTTCTCAATAATTCTACAAACATAGAGAGGCATACAGTATCATTAACTCACCTAATCACTTAATTAATTACTTGAATCTTATAGAGAAGAAATATTGACACAATGACACTCCAAGCTCATGAGACGAAATAGGTGTGGACTATGTGGTAGTATAATTAGTACTATTCCTAGTGCGCATACCCCAGTACTCAGTTAGTCCTAGTGTCCTATCTATACTTTAATTTCAGATATACTACGATTTGCTATAATTTGATATTATATGTTAAGTTGTGTTTTCATATAAAGTTCAAACCACTAAACACCGTGGCTATACAAGATGAGTTTGGTACATAGCCACGAAATTGTCCGGAACGATCTTGATGAGTACTAGTACAACAAGTTGTACCTTCAAAGTATTTTCAGAATCAAAGGGAATATCGTTGGACTTGAGAAGCTTGGCTGTCCTAGCATTCACGTATTCGCATCCAAAGTCCGCGTATATATTAAAACATGTAGAGTACTGACTACACCAGATTGTCCTTCAGAGATGAAATTTCAATTACAGCTTCGTACCTAGGGAGGAAAGCATACGTTTCTCCTGGAAGTTCTCTACTTCAATATTTAAATATAAGTTTCTTTAAATATGTGTATAAGAATTAAAAAATCAGCTTATATAACTTTTGTTGTCATTTATTTATATGGTATTAAAAACTGTAAAAATGTTATGTTTAGATAATTGTATGAAATGTTGTCTTTGTATATCTCTAATTTTATGATAGTTTGTATATATATCTAAGCAAGAATAGAAAATGAGTGATTTTACTATCCTTGAGGAGATACCGAAAGGAACCATAATTTTTAGTGTTAATTTTAGTATCTCTCGGTAGGTTTAGGGTTTAGTGTTGGTAATACTAAAAATTATGGTACCTTCCGGTACATCCTCAAGGACCGTAAAATTTCTCTCGAAAAAATTGTTCTATTTAGTTAATTTTAAGATATATTTTGGAAAAGCAGAAGATGTCAATAAAATATGAAAAATAGACAGAAAATTACATGATTAAGATCTAATTTCACCTAAATAGGAAGTACCCTGCGGCCTTAGTTTTCACAAACGGTTAATCATTACAGATGTAGGCCCAATGAACATAATTCCAAATACGAGTGTTAATTAACCGGATACGCTGCTACAGAAACAAACGTCAGTGTCGAGTCAAAATGGCTATCAGTGGCGGGTTTTAAACCACCACTGACTAGTCAGAACTAATAGTTCAACAGCGATTCTAGAATCGGCACTGACAACAAGTATCAGTGTCGGATCCAAAACCGAACCGGCACTGATATGCCTATATCAGTTTGGGTTCGTGTCACGAACCGACACTGATACGCGCATATCAGTGTTAGTTCAATAATACAACCGGCACTGATACGCTATTATCAGTGCCAGTTTAGATCACGAACCGTCACTATTGTGTATTTCACACTATTTTTATATATAAACCACGCTGTATTAATTCTATATCTAAATACACATGTATGCTAAATTCTTTTGCATAGCTTACATCATATTAAATCAAATTAATATGACATATATTAACTTAAAATATCATAACACATTTATATAAATATTTTCGTAAGTTTTAAATGTGATATTGTTCTTATAAACTCAAGCACAAGCTAAATTACTCCACATACATAATAGAGAGAATTGCCGTAGGACACTATCCAATCTCTTGGTATCGCTCTTAGGGAATGCCCCAATGGAAGGTCTGCAGCACAAGCTAAGTTTAGTGGTTGGCAACGTTCCTGTGTAGAGCGGAAAGTCGAAAGACTTCATAGGAGATATGTGAGAAATTAAAACAAGACGAGCGATAAAATTTGGTCTGGGTTGAGAATATGATATTAATGGGAACCCTTTCTCGACGGATGGGCAAGTTAGTACCGATGAACGGCATAAGTGATGAGATGTTGAGATGATGTTGTGATAAGTTGAATTGATGGAAAAATATGTTGGGATTTGTTGTAAAGCAATCCCGGGTTAGTAAAAAATGAGAGATATGAGTTAGTTATTGATTTATACTATTATTGTGAGAGCGGTTAGAGGTTGTGACCTCTACCCGCAAGTATAAGCACTTAGGGATTCTAAATTGCATTCCTTTGAAAACCATTGCCGCTCTTTATATCCTGCATGTATATTTTATTCCCAAGACTTGCTGAGTACTCTTGAGTACACACCCTTGTTTTTACAACCCCCACCCTAGAGTTCGCGAACCTTTCAGAAGACGAGGAGAACTACGAAGAAGATGGAGAAGACGTTGATGTTGAAGACCCAGAAGATTAGGATTTCGGGCCTAGTCCCCGAGTGAAGAATTTAGACAGTAGTTTATGCATGTGTTATGTTTTGCTTCCGCTTGAATGATATAATGCCTGCCGCTACGAGGTATGCCTCTAATATAGTTATGTAAGACTTAAGTGATGTAAATGGAATAACTTTATTTTAAATTCGTTCTTCTTCGATAAAGTCTCGGCTTGTTCCGTTTCGACGATATTTCCGAAATTTGGGACAGGTCGTCACATTGGCACAACTAAGCAAATACTTTTGGAGCAGAGGAAAAACTGAGTTGCAGTAGTATGAAAGAAATTAGGACTTGAAATCTAACTAAGCAGTATTCTTAGTCACTTTAATTCTGTTACTAGGCATCACTTACATAATCTCTCATATACATATACATGAGCACATCATGTTTATTTATATTAGCAGCAAACCAGGCTAAGTGCTACCAACGGATATGTACAGAAGTTTCTTGATTTTACTACATTATTTCACTGCGAGATTATTGTAACCTTGACTCTAGAAGTCTCCGACAAAGTTAAATAAAACAAGACTCTAGAAATTGCTAGCGTACTACTTAGAGTGGAATAATTTTCTAGAAAAAATAATGTTCTTAGTAGGCTAGTAGCAGCTCTTAGAAATGAATTAACTCAACATATATAACCTATTTTTTTATTCTAACCTACTTCTCACTAATACGAAAATTATTTTTATAAGCGGTCAAATCAAGCTTTTTATAGACGGTTTCTCTTAGGAGACCGGAGATCCATTTGTGAAAATTGTAATTTTATATGTTTCTGTAAAAATAAATTTTGGTTTTTCTTGTAAAAACAAATAAAAAATTCTACTACCTCGAGAATACCACGTGCATGTGCAATCACCTTACCATTACACGTTTTTTACATCTAAGTTACGCTCCGGCATCACTCGCGCAAATCCACGTTACCATCTCACCTCACACCAATATATAACTGCCAACTACCAAACAATCTATCTTTTTATTCTTTCCAACCAAATTTTCAAATAAATATTTGAGCCCTAGACGATCTCAGATAAAAAACTTTCAGCTACAAAGTTGTATGTCTCGTTGAGATCTATAATTTCTACGTAAAGTTTATCCTAATCCAATTTCATATTAAATAGTTACCAGAATGTGGAATGGAGTTTTCATATCTACAATTTCATATTAGAAATAATTCATATGAAGCCGCTTGCTGGAGGGTAAAGGGAACCAAGTCATCGTCGATGTGGACAAGGAGGTGTGCAATAGGGTTGACGCAGCTAGATCCGGTAGCCCTAGGCTCACGACGGCCTTATCCGACCGCGTCATTCCTATGGAAGAATCAATGCACTTCTTCCGTGCGATGGGGACGGTCCACTACTCGCGCGGTTTGCACCAAGGGGTGTAGAGTGGGATGCGAGTAAATGGGACCTGTTTCTCGATTCTCCACCAGAGATTCTTTCGTTAGGAGTCAGGATAATATATATTTTTTATCCCTAGATCAGAATTAAACAGGAAAAAATAATCTCCATCAAGTCTGACGAGGATGAGAATGACCCTTCACTCCATGTCCCCACACACGGAGACCGGTTCAAAAAAAAAACAAGGGCGCTAGCCCAATAGCCCAATAGCTAGAGTATAAAATACCACTAAGCCCTAGCTTCTTCTCCCCCAAATCTCTTTCTTCAGTCACAGGGCATAGCCTAGCATAGTCGTGCTACCGCCGTCGCGTATAGTCAGGGGCGGAACTGGGCCTGGGGCAAATGGGGCTCTAGCCCTAGGCCCAGAAAAGATTTTAGCTTATAATACTTAGAAATTTTTCCAAAAATAATAAATATTAAAGGCCCAGCCTCACTCTTTCGGCTCAGCCTGAAGCTGGGGCTGAGCCTCATTACTCCACAGCCTGGCCTATGCGTAGCCCACCAGTTACGAAGCAACAACACCCACGTGGTAACGCCCCTAGCCGCCAGTCACTCTCCGCACCTTTGCCTCTAGCCAGCGCCCGCTCGGCCACGCCTCCGTCGATTGCTGCTACCTTCCTGCCCTCCTCCGCCCGTCGCTGTCCTCCCGCTCCCCTCCGGTCACCGCCGCCGGCCTGCTCCCCTCCGGTCGTCGCCGCCCCTTGCCCCACAGCGTGTAGCGCGCCTGTGCTCCTTGCTCACCGCCACTGGCCCCATTATGCCCTGCCCCCCGTGGGGCCCGCTGCCCTAGTCCCCACTGCGCCCGCCCTCGCCCTCGCCCCGCCCATTGGCCCCGGTCCTCGCCACCACCACGCCCGCCGCCCCTGGCCCCTGTCGTGTCCGTCGTGCTCGCTGCTCTCGCCCTCGCCCACCGCCCCTGGCCCCTGTCGTGCCCGTCGCCTCTGGCTCCTGTGCCGATCCCCGGCTCCCCAGCACGACAGGCACTCCGGTCCCCTATCGTCTCCCCTATCGTGTCCCTGGCCTGCTCTCTGGACTGATTTTCGAGCCCTAGGCGTAAGGTATTCCTTGTTCCGCCACTGCGTATAGTAGTCCACCATGCCCGTCAAGGAGCGCCGCCACACAAGGGATCGACATTGCCCCGATGTCTACTAGCAATGTGGCCGTTGATCTCTAGTTGGGGGCTAGAGGTCAAGACACTTGACGAGCATGTACCGGCTCTTGCACCACGACGGGACATATACTGGTCGTGTGACCGGAGCGACCGCTATGCCGCGTCGGCTGCCATGCGCACCGCGCACCGTGACCAAAATGACTTCATACTCGCCCGTCACGTGCGCCACCTCTAACCCCGCCCGAAAGTCAACGTCCACAATGTACCTTCTCTTTTGCCTCCTCTTCGTAGGCACAACCATGTCGATGTACTTGTACGTCCCGGCCGTTATGTTGTCGGATGCCTCCCACCGTGACTTGCACACGCCAGTGTCATACCCGACAGCCTGCAGTCATCACGTAGTCCACCGCGCCCATCGCCTGCAGTACCACATACAGGCTGAAGCGGGGATGGGGGCTCCACAGGAAAAAAATCCCCATAAGGGGGTGGGGATGGGGGAAATATATCCCCGTCATCGTTGACGGGGGTAGATACGGGGAAATATATCCTCACAGAGACAAGGATATGGAGGTATTTCCGGGCGGAGAATTCCCGTTGATATCGGGGAGAGATGGGAGGAGGAAAAATATTTTTTTTTAAAATTTGGATTAGATAGGTTTATGCTGCTTTGTCCGCCGATTCATTACCTGAACCGGCCTTTGATATTCTTTTTAGTACCGGTTAATTCTAGGTGAAGCTATTTTTTGGCCGTTAGTTTAATTAGCGTGCACTAGTGTCCGTATATAATCATATTTTCTTTTTTTTTCTTTTTTTTTGAAGAAGGCCACATAGATCCGGCTTTGTTTGAAAAGCATATAGCGAGGATGTGATACGAGGACTTCCTAGGAGGTCATCTATTCTAGTACTACTCTCGTCTGAGTACGCTCAACGTCGGAGTTCTGATGGGATCTCGTACCAACTTGCTCACATTCCTTTCATGGTGCATCATGTTTTGAAAAAAATCAACTAGCCATGCAGTGTCTATAAATTGACCACCCAACCAAGCATGTGGTGAGCACACAGAGTCACGTGCTACATATGAAAATGGAGAGTATAGTTCTTCTCCCAGCTGTGGCCGTGCCTTTCATTGCTCTCACTGCCGGCATGGCCGTGTTAGCTGCCTGCGTGGTCCGTTTGGCCATGATCAGATAGAACTACACCAGTCGCCGTCCATGCGAAGCAGATGAAGCGAGATCGCCGCCGGGGTCGAGGGGCCTCCCATTCATCGGTGAGACGCTCGAGTTCTTTGCCGGGAGTCCCTCATCTCTTGATCTGCCTGTCTTCTTCAAGCGCCGTCTCGATAGGTATAAACAATTAATCCAGGCAAGAGCATGCATGCAGGACGTTGTTTTATATCCTGCAGCTGCGCCCCTCTCTTGATCTACCAATAACGTTGTTTTATATCCTGCAGCAGCGCCCCTCTCTTGATCTACCAATAACGTTGTTTTATGTTGCTCATTAATATAATGAGACATATGTGTGTGATCAATACAAATGAGTTACTCTGCCAATGAATAAACCGATTTTTTTCTTTTATGTGATGGAAATTTCCATTGTTTTCGTGCTTTTATGCCTGATATATGTACATATATTTCAAATTAACTAATATATGTTAGTGTGGAAAATACAAATAAAGTGCATACATATTATATGTCCCCTCTTGAAGAGTTGTTTTTGATAGTACAAAATAGTATGTATATACAACTGGGTATTTATTAATCATGACTGTAAATTTTGACCAAAATATATATAATCTGTATATAATCTACAGATTATATATATTACATAGACAGCCCATGTGAATACATGGTTTACGGACTAGTGTATATTAACCATCAATAATATATGACCCTCAGGTACGGTCCAGTGTTCAGGACGAACCTGTTTACGGAAGACCTGATCGTCTCCCTCGATCAGGAGCTGAACAACTTCATGTTCCAGCAAGAGGAGAGGCTTTTCCAGATGTGGTACCCGGAGTCGTTCATGAGGATCATGGGTGCTAATAGTATCATCACGATGCTCGGGTCCTCACACAAGCACTTGAGGAACTTGGTCCTCCGGCTCTTCGGCCCTGAAAACCTCCCGGCGAGGCATGATCCAGGAGGTGCAGAAAACGGTTCAGGCCAGCCTGCTCTCGTGGCTTGATCGACCAAGCATCGAACTCAAGGAGGCAGTCTCAAGCGTATGGTCAATATATATAATTATGAAATGCTAGCTATAGCTAGCTTATAAACAAACTAATCAACGGATGCAGATTTATATAACTTTTGTTGTTAGT
Source organism: Zizania latifolia (assembly GCA_000418225.1). Lineage (NCBI taxonomy): Eukaryota > Viridiplantae > Streptophyta > Magnoliopsida > Poales > Poaceae > Zizania > Zizania latifolia. Next base: position 87,066 of record KE373075.1, read on the forward strand.
TTAGTTGAGAATTAACATTCTGCGCGCTACACTTACGATTAACTCTTGCAGTCATTGCAATATATGCATTGCAGATGATATTCAGCGTTACTGCCAAGAAGTTAATCAGCTATGACTCCTCGACCTCAAACGAAGAGATGTGGAAACATTATGATGCTTTCATTCGGGGCCTTGTTGCATTTCCACTTTACATTCCTGGCACCGCATTCTACAAATGTATGCAGGTAGATCCTTGAGGACATACCGGAACGCTCTAGCTTGATAATTAGTGCAAAGAAATCAACTTTTCATACATTACTAAATGGATTTCATCGCTGAATTACCGCATAGTTCTTCTCAGCTGCTTTCCAAGTTGATAAGATCAAAAGCAGATGCAAGGTCATCCTATACTAATTAGTTTGTGATTTCAACAAACTTCTAAACTTTTATGAAAAAAGGGAACATATAAAAAATTAGTAAATAACAAACAATATCTACTAGTCACGCTCATGATCCCCTCACGGTATTAATTATATTAGACGACAATTGCAATTATCATTTTTTAAGTGCATGATCCTTCATGAAAGTCGATTCGATCCATGCAGGGGCGAAAGAATGTCATGAAGACATTGAAAGAATTGTTTGACGAGAGGAAGAATGCAGCACGGCGCCTGGAAAACATTGACTTCATCGATGTCCTGATCGAAGAGCTGGAGAAGGATACAATGAGCGAGAATGCAGCGCTGGACTTGGTATTCTTGCTGCTATTTGCAAGCTTTGAGACCACGTCATCCGCAATAACTGCAGTGCTCAGGTTTCTAACGGATAATCCCAAGGCCTTACAAGAACTAACAGTAAGTAAAGCTCATGGACTCCTATGATAGGAGTAATGTTGTTTAATTTAATTTCCTTGATTTTTTGTCATGTCTTCTTTTACAATGATAGATTGAGATGTAAAACATATTTCCTTTGTCTCAAAAGACTACTTCTAACTCTTAATTTTGTTTCAAAAATAACTCAATTTTACCTCTTATGTATTCTCGGTTTGCATTGCAAATCAAGAAGTTTTGTTTCTTTAATTCTCTTTATCTACCCTTAGCTCTCAATTCACAATAATAATTTCTTATTAATAAAACATATTTTTGTCTTTTATTCTCACCACTAATTTATCAACTTTATTAATTTGAAAAATAAAGTTTTAGATGAGGAGATTATATTATTCAATCAGAACAATATAATTATATATAGCTATAGGAATATAATGCCAATTTATATTTGATATAAATGATGCGAACAAAGTATATTTGATATGAATGCTTTCTTCCTTAAAAAAGTTAGTGCTGTTGTAATGCCATGTTGTAAAAAAACAGGATACATTTTGTTGAACAAATGGTATTCGATGCTTTCAGGAGGAGCACGATTACATCCAGAAAACAAGGGCGAATCCGAACTCTGGAATCACATGGGAGGAATACAAATCTATGAAATTTACATCTCATGTATGTGACTTCCATTCCTTAAGCTTTTCGTTATAGAAAAAAAAAGATCACCCATTCACGCATGTGTTATATATGGATTAATTTCAAAGCCCTGTACAATATGTGCACCCATCTGCTTAATTATCTGTAGGTTATACATGAAGGTTTAAGGCTGGCTAATGTTGCTACCGTGGTGTTTAGAAAAGCCATAGAAGATGTTCATATAAAAGGTAAAAAATTAAACCATCATCTTTAACAAGAACTAGTACATGGCATAAAGAAAAGAAGTACATTTATACTACGCAGTAAAAATTTCAGAAAAAATTTTAGAGTAATGTTTCTAACGTAGAATCTATATATTTGAAGAAATTGAGAGTATGTAACTTGGTATATACCTAGTGTTGTTCTAACAATTTTGTCATAACATTAGTTTCTATATATAATTTGTGCATGCAGATTATGCTATTCCAAATGGATCAAAAATTATGATTTGTGCTTCCACTGTTCACCAAAACACTGTGGCTTATAAGGACCCCAATATATTCAATCCTTGGAGATGGAAGGTTTGTGAAATCCATAACGAGTTTCCTATCTTCAAATAAAAAAAATTACGGTACCATATAAAACAAAGTAAAGCGCGCGTTTCATGTATATCTACTCCGAGGTTGATATATATATTCACCCTAATCCGTATTTTTCTACCATGAGTTATCTTTTTTAATATATTATTATAGTTTTATTTTCAGATTATTTATAAGGGAGAAAGTGTCATGCATATAGCATAACAATATATATATATATATATATATATATGAGTGATTTTATAGTTTTGAGGAGGTACCACAATTTAGTTTTAATTTTGATACCTCCACTATAGGAAAACAGCTCTTTGCTGAGTGCCCGACTCTCTACCGAATGTATTTTTTCAAACACTCGGCAAAGAAGGTTGTTCGCCGAGTGCCGGTCAAATACACTCGGCGAATAACAAAAAATACACTTGGCGAAGTTTGACACTCGACAAAAAACGAAAAAAAATCGGTACTAACGGACGTCACGACGGCGTGTTTGGGCAGGAAAAAAATTCTGGGTTTGCCGAGTGTTTTTAAAAAAAACACTCGACAAATCCAGAAGAGTCATCATTTTGTGTGAAAAAATATTTCGAGCCTATATGATATTTGCAATTTGGTTTGAGCTTGAAAATTTTTCTATGCTCAAAATACAAAATATCTTATTCCATGTAAAATTTTTATATTTTTCTAGGCCCGTTTGCTATTTTTAATTCATTAAGTATGTTTCTAGGATTTAAATTAAATAGGTGAAATTTGAACTGCAAGTGCTTGAAATAATGAACCAAAATTTATAGAGAAATCATATTCATGTTTTTAAGTCTATTTTTAGTTCTTATCCACTAAATTGAAAGAAATTTTGAAAAATCTAGGTTGCAACACTCGATCAGCAACAATGATTTTTTAATTCTAAAAAAATAAAATAAAGTTTAAAAACACGAGACCTATCATGGTGTTATGATATGATACATAGATACTATGATAAAATTTTAAAAATATTTCGAGAAAGTTATCACGTACGATGTTAAGAAAGCCGGAGATTCTCCGAGGACGAATAAGGATTTAAAGAAGGAACGGGTTAGGTTTAAAAGCAAATCGATGGTTAAATTTTCGTTTGAACTTAAATTTTTTTCTGCAATCAAAATGCAACATAGATTATCTCATGTAAAATTTTGGTAATTTGCTAGGTCAGTTTACTATTTTTAATTTATTAAGTGTGTTTCTAGGATTTATATTGAAATAGGTCAAATTTGAACTGCAAGTGCATGAAATAATAAACCAAAATTTATAAAAAATATATATATATTTATATTTTTGAGTCTATTTGTAGGCCTTACCCAATAAATTTAAAAATGTTTCACAAAAATTATCAATTCAAAAAATAAAAAACACATTTGACAAATTTTAAAAAAATAAAAAAAATATTTGCCGAGTGCCAAAATTGAGACACTCGGCCGAGTGTTTGCACTTGGCAAACAAAAATTCCGCACCTTGCCTTTTTTCAGTGCACCACGCTATTTTTTTGAACTTCCTGCTCTTTTTTTCACTCTCCCTCCTTTAAATTCAAAACCCCCTCACATCTACTACTCCCTCTCATAGCTCCTCCTCACTCTCACTCTCCTGCGCCACGCCACCCCTCCCTCGCCACTGGCGACCTCTCCGGCGCCCATCCCCCACCGCCGATGGCCCTCTCTGCCCCGGTGCCACGCACCGGCCTCGCACCCCACCGTGCCTCACCGCGCCTCGGATCCGTGCCCCAGCGCCGCTCCTCGACGCTGCGCCCCGGCCCTAT
>KE373075.1:119302-129763 GCA_000418225.1 Zizania latifolia
GCGACAGCAAACTCCTCGACGACTCCGACCTCTCTCCGGCAAAGATCAACACCGAGTTTCTTAGTATAAACTTCTTGCCTATAACGTGTTCAATCTAATGTATCCAAGCACTTGACTTTTGTATTGCACTGCGTTTATTGATTAACATACTTTGGTATAAACTTGTGCATATCGAGTGTTTGATATTTTGCTTGTATGCTCTTGGATTGAGTAATTTTTGAGTTGTCCATGTACATGCACACCAAGTGTTCGATTGCTTGTGCATAAGTGCTTTGCGCGTGTCTTCTTCATAGAACGCTTGCTGCACTTATGGATGCATTTTGATCAACACTTGTTTATATGTTGGGCAATCTCTTTTGGAGAGTTTGAGAAAATTTTCTGTGGACCGGAACTTCCGGTAATACCCGGAACTTCCGTTTTGATCCTTCTGGTTCCAGATTTAATTTAGCCGGAACTTCTGGTAACTATCGGAACTTCCGGTAACAACCGGAACTTCCGATCTGACCATTCTGTTTCTATTTCGGAACTTCCGGTAATACCCGGAACTTCCGGATTGAGTTTACTGTTTTCAGAATTGGTTTTGATTCCGCTGCATTTTATTTTGCACCCATTCAACCCCCCCCCCTCTGGTCGCTAGTTTTGGTCCTACAGTTGGCCTAATCTCAGTCCCTATAATACTCCTAAACTTCAATTTTGATCTAAACAGTGTGTTTTCTTGGGATATAGTCAACTCCACAAAGGATTTAAATGCCTAGACATTGCTATCGGCCGTGTATATGTTTCTAGAGATGTAATTTTTGATGAGAATGTCTTTCCGTTCTCACAACTTTCTTCCAACGCTGGTGCTCGCCTTCGATCAGAAATTTCTATCTTGCCATCCTTTTTATTGTCACATCTAGGGGTTGAACAAGGTAACCATGTGCTTAATAATTCTAATCTGCCTGCTAATGTTTCTGCTGAAGAAATTACAGTTGAACATCATTCTGGTGCACCGGCCGGAGTAGCCAATCCGGTGCAGCAAGAGCAGCAAGGAAATCAGTTTTTTTGTGCAGGAACAGCAGGGGCAGCAGCCGGAACAGCAGGGGCAGCAAGAAAATCAGCCTACGCAGCACAGAAATCAGCCACATATACTACTGCCTGCTGTTTTTCCTGCTGGTTCACATGAATCAAGGGACACTATGCACGGAGAGACCATGCATGATGAGTCTAGCTTGGAACCAGCTGCAAGCGATTATATTGAGGAAGAAACAGAGGCTGCCTCCATCGCTCCAATTACCAGACCCAAGACACAACTACATAGTGGCATCCGAAAAGAAAAGGTATATAGTGATGGAACAATTAGATATAGTTGTTTTATTTCCTCTGGTGATCCTCAGAATTTAGATGAAGCTCTTGATAATAAAAATTAGAAAGAAGCTATGGATGTAGAATATAGTGCATTAATGAAAAATAACACATGGCACTTAATTTCATCATGGAAAGATAAAAATATTATAGATTGTAAATGGGTCTATAAAATTAAAAGAAAGGTAGATGACAGTCTAGATAAATATAAAGCTAGGTTAGTTGTAAAAGGTTTCGAACAAAGATATGGCATAGATTATGAGGACACATTTAGTCCTGTGGTTAAAGCTGCTACTATTAGAATTGTTTTATCCATTGCAGTTTCTAGAGGATGGAGTTTACGATAACTTGATGTACAGAATACTTTTCTACATGGCCTACTTAAAGAAGAAGTATATATGAAGCAATCATCAAGGTATGAGAATCTTGATACACTTAGTTTTGTGTGTAAATTAGATAAAGCTTTATATGGTCTTAAACAGGCACCTAGAGCCTGGTATTCAAGGTTGAGTACAAAATTGCATGAACTTGGTTTTAGGTCTTTCAAGGCAGATACTTCATTGTTCTTTTACAATAAAGGAGATGTCACTATCTTTGTACTAGTTTATGTGGATGACATGATAGTTGCTAGTTCTGTGCCTAGCGCCACCTCAGCTCTCTTGCATGATCTCAACAAGGACTTTGCTTTAAAAGATTTGGGAGAATTATATTATTTTCTTGGGATTGAAGTGAATAAAATGAGAGATGGAATACTTTTGACTCAAGATAAATATGCCACTGATGTCTTGCGATGTGCTGGAATGTATGATTGCAAACCAGTAAGTACTCCTTTACTTGTATCGGAAAAACTTTCAATGCATGAAGGTACTATACTTGGTCAGAATGATGCTACTCAATATAGAAATATTGTTGGAGCTTTACAATACTTAACTTTGACAAGACCAGATATATCATTTGCTGTTAATAAGGTAAGTCAGTTTTTATATGCTCCAACTATAGTTTATTGGCTAGCTGTTAAAAGAATCCTGAGATATCTAAAATATACACTCAAGCTGGGACATAAGATTAGTAAATATTCTTCCTTACTTGTTAGTGGTTTCTCTGATGTGGATTGGGCAGGCTGTCTAGATGATAGGCTTTCAACTGGAGGTTTTGCGGTATTCTTGGCCCTAAATCTTGTATCATGGAGTGCACGAAAGCAGGCAACTGTTTCTAAATCAAGTACTGAAGCAGAATATAAGACTTTAGCAAATGTGACGGCAAAGATCATGTGGATACAGACCTTGTTACATGAACTTAGAATATGTGTGCCTAGAGCTGCAAAGGTATGGTGTGATAATATTGGAGCAAAGTATCTTTTCGCTAATCATGTGTTTCATGCTCATACTAAACATATAGAAGTTGATTATCATTTTGTTCGAGAAAGAGTAGCAAGAAAATTACTTGAAGTAGAATATATCTCTTCAAAGGATCAAATAGCAGATGGGTTTACTAAAGCTCTAGCAGCTCGATAGCTCGAAGTGTTCAAGAACAATCTTAACTTACATTGTTTAGATTGAGGGGGAGTGTTAGAGATATAATTGGCATGTAATAAATCATATGGATGCTAAGTTGATTTGGTTGGCTTTGTAGATAGATAGCAATCATATCATGCATGTAATTAGGAACTTTCCACGTAATTAGGATTCCTTACCGACCAATCACAGAGCACCATATATATATGTACCTTGCTCTGCTTCAAGAGCTATCTAGAGAAACACGCAATGGTTGCACGGTCAACCTTTCTGCAGCCTGCATCCAGTCTGTTAGCCACTACTCAGGTTGTGACTGAGCTGCAAGCATGTACGGAATAAAAAGCACATGTGTATTATTCTGGAACGTGCAACTATGAGTTTGTAGAATTGTGCAGGCCTGTAGTGGATGGTTAGTTGGTTACTGCCTTCTTTTTCTTGTTTTATGTTACTGCAACTAGTCTTGTTTGCTGCTGTCACTAACAAAGTAGCATTCGCTACGTTGAAGAGTCTGAGCTGAAGTTGAGTGATCCGTGATGGAATAATATCCTCGTGTAAAAGATGGAGAATCAAATACTTTGGGGAGTCGAACCCTCTCTAGTTTAACATATCAGTAGCAAATAAACTCTGCATGGACTAGTTGTAGACGTACTGTAGAGCAGCGAACAGCACTTGATTAGTTGATTCAGTAATGAGTTAGTTCCAGAGGCAGGGTTGCAACTTGCAAGTAATCCCAGCTGCGCGGCTTGCTCCGGTGCTCATGCTTCCATCCATGTAGAAAAGCAAAGAAGCTTTTTTTTAAGCAACGAAGGCACGAAGCCCCTGGCCAGGCAGGGGAATTTTTTTCCAGTTGTGAAGCAATTAATCGTTAAGGTTAATTACACATATGCTAATGACAAGAGATCAAATCAAACTACTACGATCCAAATCGGACTCGAATCCCAGTTTTTAGGTAAACATGCAAGCAATGTCCCGATCAAATCTGCAGCCTTGCGGCACTATTCATTCACTCAGTTATTCTATCAGCAAACAAATATCCTGTTTCCTTCCTGCTGCCGTTTTCGTCGCCGTCATCGTCTGGGTCTTGAGGAATCAAAACTTTGGCCAATTTTTAGCGTTTACCTGGCAAGTCGGCAATGCACTCTTGTCATCAGGACAAGGAGCGACGCGACTCGCGAGTCGCGACCAACCGGCGACAATTCTCAGCCTCTTCCCCTGGAGAAGGAAACAAAACTCGGGCACAGAGCATGCGCCCGGACGGAGACGTGGATGCAGAGGAAATTTCAATTTTCCATCGCCTTCTTGCCGCTCTCGCCGCGGCTCGGGCGTCGCACGGCTGGGAGCAGAAACCGACCGCTCTGCTCTGCTTGACTCCGAGAAGCTAGGCGAGGCTAGGCTGCCGGTTTCTTGGCGATTTCTCCGTGCGCGTCGTGCAGGGGAGCGGCAGCCACGAGGAAGTTCGGCAGCTGGCAGCTAGCCGACCGCCGCTTTCCCCAGCTACCGAGGCGGCGCCGGCGCCGGCAGGCAGGGCATGCGTCACACGAAACATCGAGTACGTGAAAAAGAGACCTGTCCACTGACATCATGACATGGACGCCGGCGTTTTTCTTCCCTTTTTCTTTTCTTTTTTCTCCCGTGTGATCCGATGGAAAGTAACATTTTAATTGTGTATTCATCAGGAGACAACAAACCAAACGACTTCCCTACGTGCAGAGTCAACGGGCCAGGTAGAGGATGAGCGCCTTTCGCTTAGAGTAGATCAGTCTTTGGCGGCAATAGGAATTGTGGTAAACGGTAGGTATGGACACGCATACCACGCTCACATATCAATGAGTGTGCTCTTTATCACACGCTCAAATAGACAAAGGTTAACAATATAAATTTCTACCCTTACTAATTTCTATCGGTGTGTAATATTCATAAACATTAACAAGAAGTCATGCACTCACGGCTCCACTACCACCACACCTATGATTCTTCCCTTGCTAATACTATTCTAGTCCTTCTATTTCTATTGGCTTAACACTTACACTTTTCCAGGTGACAAAAAGTGACAGGCAGTAAGTCGGCAAGCCATAGGAATATTTCTGAAGTTTCTTTTATTATGAAAGAACCACGGAATATACACCACAGTTCACGCTAAATCCATGTGCTCCCTCTGTTCATTTTTATAAAATTTATGATTGCCAAGAAGTCTTCAAGATTACACTTGAACTATTAACTATTAATTGTTCTTAATTGATACAAAATTAATATGGTATGAAAGCATTTTGAATAGGAATCTGTTGGTTTTATACGCTAAATACATTTATAAGCTAACTAATTATTGGTCAAAACTTCCAAATCTTGACCTTTTATGAAGTAAAAGTAAAGGGGAGACCCACCAATGCGCAGCTGAAAGTGAATCTTAGCCATCTTCATCACCCTTCTCAACATAATATATTGGTTTCTCTAAGCTTCAAGTTCGTACTATGGACCTTTTTGTTATTTGCTAAACTCAACTATGCTAAATACTCTGTCTATCATATAAATACTTATTTTTAACAATTCTTGGATAGATTAATAATGTGGATAAATGACTTAGGTATCCTTTATTAATCATATTAGTTATAATTTCTAATCATTCTGATTGGGTGGTGTCGCTTGTTTAGTTAGAAACCATTAATTGTGCACAAGTTAACCAAACAAAAAGGTTAAAAATTAAGTTTTCATAGAATGAGTTTTTAATGCTAAAAATTAAGTTTTTGACGGATGAAGGGAGTAGTCAGGCAATCTAAAATAATTGGCACCTAATTTGTACTTAAAATTTTGTTATGCCTAAAATTACCTAGAAAACCAGATACACGTGTAGCAAAACTTGCTTAAAATTTTTGGTAGTAACTCAGTCAGAGATTCTTGACAAAAATTACCGAATCTTGCCATTGTAAAAAACCGGCAGAGCGAACTGCGTAGAAGGAAAGAGCCCCACAACTTGTCATGTTTTGTCGGCAACAGATTCTCACGACGACACAAAAACCAGGCAAACCGCGGGCATTTTCTCTGCCTAACGAGACGGAATCCATGACCAACAGGGGAACCTGTGCGATCCCGCGGCGAAATCACGGAACCAGCCACAGATCAGCCCGCGCGACGACGCGAGGCAGAGGAAAAACAAAAGGGTTAGTGGGATCAATGCCGCTATAATTTTTTACTTTAGATATCTATTATTACTATTCACTTAATCGGTATTATATTATTATACTTTCTAGAACTGTGTTATTTTATTTTGTACATTTTTTTGACACTAGGTTCACCTACAGTACCATATTTAGGGTATTGGTGGTTTTGCCTCCATTGTTTTGTCTTCCTCTAGCTATTTCTTCTCATGAGCGCCTGTCTGACAGAAATCAGAGGGGTGGAAGGAGCAGAGGCCTTCGTCTGGATGTATTTATACTCGATGCCAACAGCCGGCATCATGGCTTGTACACCACATATGAGATGAGGACGCATACAAGATAAAAACCAGAAGATCTCAACTAACCAAAGCTATACGCTGGACAAACTAACTAATAACTAAGAGATAAACATGATAGCTAAGAAGATAAATGCGCTACAATATGTTTAGCCTCTTATACTCTCCTCCCCAATCAGTTTGCATGGTTTTAATTTTTCGATCAAAGAATTGCTCAACTGAATTCATGGAATTTTTGGAATACTTCTGATTTGCTTGAGCAAATAAATCCAAATAAACTTAAATCAATAAAGCTTACATAATATTTCTTCTATCCAACCGAGGTTAGAGCTGGACCGCAAACGTCTGAATAAATAAGCTCAAGAGGAAAACTTGACTCACTAGAGGATCTAAAATAAAGCAATTGATGACTCTTGGTCCTTTGACAAGCATCACAAACTGAAGTTTTATTCGACTTAACTAAACAAGATAAATTATAGCTATGGATAACTTTTTCTACTATGGCAAAAGCAGGGTGACCGAGACGATTGTGCCACTGTTCAAGAGAGGGAGTGCTGATGGAATTGGCTTCTTTCTTCTGGTAACCCACTGAAGATGTCAACGGGTATAGGCCACCATGACAGCTTCCCTTAAGAAGAATCCTCCTAGTTGCCTGATCCTTGACATAGAAATATTTAGGACAAAGTTCGAGGAAAGCTGAATTATCAGAGATTAAACGATGTGCTGAAACAAGATTTTTACTCGCCTCCGGGACAAAGAGAATATTTTTCAAATGTAGATCACGAGAAGGAGTATTAACAACTGAATGACCAATATGCGTAATTTTCATACCTGCTCCGTTTGCAGCATGAATTTGATCATGTCCTTTATACTTGTCTCTTATGGATAGCTTATCAAGTTCTCCTGTTACATGATCTGTTGCCCTGATATCGACATACCAATTTGTATCAACTCCATAAGAAGTCATGGAAGTACCTGCATATCTTTCATCTGGCACAAAATTTTCATCAAAGCGATGCCAACATTCTATTACCGTGTGACCCTTCTTGTAGCACAATTGACATTTGGGGCGATTATCTGAATTTCCTCCTTGACGCTGAGTAGGAGTCGAATTCGTGCTTCTCCCTCTACTGAGCCCACCTCGGCCACGTGATTGAACACCACGGCCGCGTCCTTGATTGTTAGACCGCTCACGTCCTCGGTTTGCTAGATTTACGGAGGCATGGAGATCTCCCTGTGTTCCATGTCATAGCGCCATGCGTTGCTCAAAATGAAGAAGCTGTGAGTAAGCCTCTCCTAATGTTACAGGTTCCACTCTTGAAACAAGAGATGAAACTATGGGCTCGAACTCTTCATCTAAATCGGTGATGATATAGAACACCAGTTCTTCTTCATCAACTTGTTTGCTAGATGCTATCAACTCATCTCCAATAGCCCGCACCTTGCCGACGAACTCAGTTATACTGAGATCTCCTTTCTTCATTGTAGCAAGAGCAATCCTCGTGTTAATGGATCTTGCTCTTGTCACCGATGAGAACATTGTCTCGATGACATTCCAAGCGGAGGAAGTTGTGCTACAAACAGTAATTTGTGCAAGAACATCTCTTCCAACTGTAGATAGAAGAAGAAAACCAAGTACCTGTTGATCGGTGGTCATCCACTCATCGTACTCAGGATTTGGGATTGTAATCTCCTTGCCGTCTATGCTGGTGACGGTTGTTTCTTCAGGCGCCTTTATTGATCCAGTGAGATAGCCTTCTGTTGGTGAAGTTTTTGGTCACACGCGTGGCCTGAGAGATCTGCTTAACTCTAGTGCAGGTCCTAAATTTGCGGTTCGTGGCGTGCCAATCAGTTTGATCCTGCAACTGATAAGATAGACAAGAAAAACGTAAGCAATAACGCCTATCGTCTGTCGAGCCGATGGTTTCAACGCGCATCGGATGACTATAAATAAAATGTAATAAGAACATGATGAAGGCCAATCAACGCAGCATATTAGTATGCACGATGTATAAGAAATGTATTTATTATGAAACCTATCGGAACATCGGCATCGGCCTGAACCAACTAATCTGTGAAAGCAATTGAAAGTAATACTAGAGCCGATATCAGGATGTAAAAGTAAGATATATAACAATGCTAGGCCGATGTGTATCGCCCGATTCCAATACTCGATACAACGATGAGATTAAAACGCAGAGATAATCTATCGGCTTATACTCCGATAGAATCTAGCCTCAACATGCCCGATCTGTGTTCGCATTATCGCTCGCTATAAACGCAAGATTGGACCGAACCAAGACAGTCGCTAAATCACAGCAAACCATAATGCTAAACATATCGGAGCACACTTCATTCAGATGAACGATACGTGACATGAATCAAATACATAGACTAAGATGTCGAACTTAACCGATGAAGCCTTAGATTAATATATTTGATCTAAACTACGCACCTGATACAACATGATCGATACATAGACTAAGATGTCGGACCTAACCGATGAAGCCTTAGATCTACTAATCAATACATGTTTGGAGGAACTTACCTCTCGCCGGAGATCAGAACGATGCAGCCCCGCGAGAGAGCAAGAACTCGTCGGTGGCAAGTTGGGCGATGCGCCGAGAGTTGTTTGTTGATCTGTTTTGATGATTCTAAACTAAGCCTAAACGTTACATATTTATAGTCCGGAGACTTGCTGTCCTACATGGACACGACTGCAACTGATTCCATCTTTATCTCCGCGACAAAATCTATCTTCCCTTTTTATTGGCTTCTTCGTATCTTTATCCGATCACATGTGCGTATTGCGGTTGAGCTTCATTGACCGTGCTTTGACCGGACTCCTTGACTTCCATTAACTGTGCCGAAACTGTGTTGGGCTTGGGCCTTACCAAATTTTGCCGTTAACACATGCCCCCTAATTTCGGAGTGTGGGTTTAACCCGATGCTTCGAAATTACAACTTTGCCAATACTAATTTCTGCCAAACGTCAAATCATGAGCAGATCAGCAGAAAACCTTTCGTATTCCAGTACCTTTTAGCCTGTTTTCCAAAGCACTGCATCCTCTTAAATATTAGTCACGACCCTTTCTATTCCTTCTTCATGCTCTCGCCTCTTCTCTTTTCCGACCATGGAGGATTGTGATGAATGTTGCCTGGCTCGACGCATCTACCCTTCGCGTGGAGACGTCGGACCAGGCTTCATTCCACACAAACATTAAGATGGTATGTCCCGGCGCTTTGAAGTTCCATCCCTATCAACACCAATTTTTATCCAACATTGTGTCATGGGCCCCACCAAATCTACGAAAACTTCTCTAACCCAATTTTCGAAGCACTAGGCCTACCCTATAAAAATCACCCGGCAGCTCTTCATCTTCTTCTCCGCTGCTCGCTTCCTTCTCGCACACGAAACCTCTCACACCCGATCTCTCACCGCCGCTACGTGCTCGCCATCGGTGTCCTCACCCCCGTCTCCGGTGACCCTTTCTTATTTGGTTGCATCAACAACTTTCACCAGAGCTCCAATGGCGACTACCTCCTTGATCCCAGAGGTACATTGCATTATTTGGTCCTTTCTTCTCCTTTTCACTTTTCTTTCGAGTTCTTAGTTTCTGGTTGCATTTTTTAGTTCTCTGATTTGCCCTTTTTTCCTTTTCTTTTCTGTATAACCTTAAAAACCAAATCTTAATCCCTCTCATAGATCCACCTTCTTGCTTTTTCCTTGGTCCGATGGGTACCTCAGACCCCTCCGATATTATCAACGCCGAAACCCAACGGATCCCATTCAAAAATTCCAGGATGCTTCTCTCCGATTGGAACCTAAGTTTCAGAGCTTTTCCTTCTCCCTTGCCCGGCTGGAGGGACTGGTACCTCAGGGTATTGGTAGCCAATTGCACCTTTTGGGACGAAATTGATATCGGGCACTGCATCGGCCTCTCTCTTGCCGAACCTTACAAAAACGAAACAATGCTAGCCGCCGCTTGTTACTTTTGGTCTGATGCTCTCAATGCTTTCTTGTTTGGTCATGGGCCGATGAACCCCTCTTTGCTCGACATCTTTGCCTTGACCTCTCTGGACATCACTTCTCTGATGGATCCCCTATTTTTCTGATTCAAAGCAACCCACCATCTCGATACCAAATCCTGCGGC
>KE373075.1:131652-143862 GCA_000418225.1 Zizania latifolia
CGACCACTCCCTCTATTGCTGTGGAGGACTCCAACGCTCCTGCCCCTCAAGCTGATATGGAAAAAGAAGAGGGCGTAGCCAGCAGCCATACCGTTGACGTTGATGGTGGGAATATAGCCGAGGAAACCTGTAATCCTTCTGCGGCCACCGATGCTACGCTCGTCCTCGATCGTGCTGAAGCAGCAGATGTAAGTATCTTTTCGACTCTTCCATTTTAACTGCACTAACCTCTGTCTTACCCCTTGTCTTTGCTTTTATTCAGTCATTTGCCCAAAAATTTCCTTTCGATATCAATCTTTATTTGCAAGATGAAGAAGTCATTGGTGTCCCCCAGCCGGCTAGCTCTCCACTAACCTCTGAAGTCAAAGAGGTTCTATCGGACATCCAGAATCGGCTCAAAGATCATGTTGAGAGCTTGGTGAATGATTCAGGCCCGATAAGGGCACGTTTCAAAGACATTATGGATCACCTCCCGCGGAGCTTGTTGACGTGCTGATGCCGGCCGCTAACCTAGAATTTCATTGGCCCTTGTTTACCAGAGCTCAACAAAGAATAGCCGATAGGGTGAGCCGGAGGTTGTAGCTGGATGCTGCCCGAACTGATAGTGCTGCTGCTGTTCAAGAGAAGACAGATCTAGACCGTCTACTTGATGAGTCATCAGCCACTTCTTCTCGTTTAGCACAGCTGAGAGCGGAGGAGACCAATCTGGTCTCAAGGCTTGTAGAGGTACGAGCGACGACAGCTTCTGAAGAAAATGCCTTGCAAGTCCTTCCTCAGCAGATCCAGGCAAAGGAGAATCAACTCACTGAGGCCCTCCACTGCGCACGTCATCGCCATCGGGCCATCAAGTCGGTACCGGGGTCGGACGAAGAAGACTTGGCTCTTATCCAGAGCGTCGATGATATCAGGAGTAAGGCGCTTGAAGCTATCACCCCATACCTGTCCTGAATTCCTTCTTTCTTAGAACTTTGACGCGCGCCTGATGGGCCGGTTGTGGCTCTAAAACATTTGAATTCTATGATGTGAATTAATATCAAAGGGCGATGAGTTTCACCGGCCGTTTCTTAAGGCGATACTTTTGTATCGGCTGGTTTGCTTTCTTTGCTTCCGTGTAGACTCATGCATTTATCCATATGCTCGGATGGTATCGCTTCAAGTACTTTCCGTTCAATGCTTTCCCGAACAACTCTCCTTCTAAGCTCTCGAGTAGATAGGCATTACCAGGAATCACTCGATGTATCCGATAAGGCCCTTTCCAATTAGGTGACCATTTTCTGAACCGATTATCTTTAGACCCAATCGGTAGAATAAGTTTCCATACTAAATCTCCTTCTTCGAATGACTTAGGCACCACCTTCTTATTATAGTGTCTGGCCGCCCTTGCTTTGTTTTCTTCGATCTTCTCGAGGGCTCTTAATTGGTTCTATGCCAAATCGTCCAAACCCTCTGTCATTAAATTATAATAATCATCGGCTGTAAGTTGATTCTGCAATGTTATCCTCCTTGAGTCGATATTATTTTCCCATGGCAGTACCGCTTCATGTCCATAAACCAACTGATACGACGGCACCTGTGTAGCTCCGTGACATGCCATCCGATAAGCCCATAGTGACTCCGATAGAGACTGATGCCATCGCTTTGGTTGTTCATTGATCTTGCGTTTTATCAGCTTTATCAAACTCTTGTTGGATGCCTCTGCTTGTCCATTCGCTTGTGCATAGTAAGGCGATGAATTCAATAACTTGATCCCCATGCTGACTGTAAACTGCTGGAACTCCTCCGATACGAAGATTGAACCCTGATCGGTTGTAATTGTCTGTGGGACCCCAAAGCGATATATTATATCTTCCTTTATAAACTCGATTGCATCGGCTGAAGTAACCTTCTTTAAAGGAACGGCCTCTACCCATTTGGTGAAGTAATCTGTAGCCGCCAGAATAAACTTGTGTCCCTTGCTCGATGCTGGATAAATCTGGCCGATCATGTCGATACCCCAACCTCTGAAAGGCCATGGCTTGATTATCGGGTTCATCGCCGATGCTGGAGCTCTCTAGATGGTCCCGAACTTCTGGCAATCCTGACATCCTTTATAATACTTTATACAATCCTCTAACATAGTCGGCCAAAAGTATCCTACCCTCTGGAGTAGCCACTTCATCTTCTGAGCTGATTGGTGTGTGCCGCATATGCCATCATGAACCTCACACATAACGACCTTCGCCTCTTCAATGTTTATACACTTGAGCAGCACCCCATCAATGGTCTGATAATACAGTTCTTCATCAAGCAGCACATACTTTGTAGCTTTGTATCTAAGTTTTCTTGGCACCTATTGTGAAGGATTCTTCAAATATGTAACGAGTTCATACCTCCAATCATCAGTTTTCAATTCTACAACTTCTACCTCAATCGGCTTAGCCATCGGTTTATATCCCGATGCTGTTTGAGCCAGATCGTTTGCCTCTATATTCTGTTCCCTTGGGATATGGATGAGGGTTATACCTCCAAAGGTTGACATCAAATCTTGGCACCGATCATGGTAAGTCTTCAAAACATCGTCTTTGCACTCATACTCACCTGACAGCTGCTTCATTACTAACAAAGAATCTCCTATGATTTCCACCGCATCAGCGCCAACTTCTTCTAGCAACTGCAACCCTTTTAAAACTGCTTCATACTCTACTTGATTGTTGGTTGAGAAAGGATTGATTGTATATGCAAACTCAAAAACTGCCCCTCGAGGTGATATGATCACCAATCTGATACCACATCCATGCCGACATACTGATCCATCGAAGAATAAAGTCCATTGTGTCGACTCGACGTAAGCTACCGATTCGTCTCTGTGCTGAACCATGAAGTCGGCCACTGCTTGTCCTTTTACTGTCTTTGTCGATTCATAACAGATGTCAAACTCGGTGAGAGCAAACACCCATTTCCCGACGCGTCCTTTCAACACTAGAGCCGATAGCATGTACTTGACCACATCGGCTTTACACACAATTGTGCATTCCGCCAATAATAGATAATACCTTAACTTGGTGCACGAGAAGTATAAGCACATGCAAAGTTTCTCCACAGCGGGGTATCGGGTCTCTGCATCCAGTAATCTCCTGCTAAGGTAGAAAATCACCCTTTCCTTTCCATCGACCTCCTAGACTAAGACTGATCCGATGGCCTTAACATCGGCTGACAGGTAGAGCTTGAAAGGGATTCCCTTTTGAGGTGGCATCAGTACTGGTGGAGAGCTTAGTTAATCTTTAATCACGTTGAACGCTTTCTGTTGCTTTTCTCCCCACACAAACTCTTGATCGGGCTTCAGCTTCAGCAGAGGAGTAAATGGCTCTATCCGTCCTGATAGATTTGATATGAACCTTCTCACGAAATTTATCTTCCCGACTAGTGATTGTAACTCGGTCTTATCGGCAGGTGGCGAAGTATTTTTGATTGCCTCGATGCTGCGCTGGCTCACTTCAATCCTCCTTTCATGCACGATCAAGCCCGGAAATTTCCCTGCAGATACGCCGAAGGCGCATTTCTCAGGATTCATCTTCAGCCCATATTTTCTTGTTCTCTCCAGTACTTATCGTAGATCGGCTATATGTCCTTGGGTACTTCCTGATTTCACCACTATGTCATCTATATAGATTCCCACCAATAAGCCGATCAAATCAATGGAATATGTAGTTCATAGCCCTCTAGTACGTTGCTTCGGTGTTCTTCAACCCAAAAGACATTACTACCCACTCATACAATCCAAGGGCGTTAGGGCATCGGAACACGGTTTTAGGAATATCCTCGTCTGCCATGAATATCTAGTTGTATCCTGCATTTCCGTCCATGAAGCTTATTATTTTATGGCCCGATGCCGCATCCACCAGCAAATCCATAATCGGCATCGGATATTCATCCTTGGGCGTTGCCTTGTTTAAATCCCTGAAGTCCACGCATACTCTAAGTTTTCCATTCTTCTTCAATACAGGGACGATGTTTGATACCCACTCAGCGTATCGGCATGGTCTTATGAATCCTGCATCATATGACCTTGTGATTTCAGCCTTGATGTCTTGGTATAGTTCTGCCTTGAATCGCCGGGGAGTTTGCTTGAACGGCCAATATCCTGTATCATATAACGTTGATGACACCTTTAGCCTCCGATGAGTTGTCGCCGAAGTCTTTGAGATTCATACTCGTTTTGATCAAATCCTCCGGCCCCTTTCCGAGCTTCCGATACATCGAGTATGGCATGATATTGACGGCTGCTCCTCCATCCACTAACATCTTGGCTATCGGCTTACCGTTCACGAACCCTTTGATATAAAGAGGCCTCAAGTGCCGATGATCGGGCTCGTTTGGCTTGTCAAATATGGCCGATTGAGGTGCAACACCAGCTGGACCATTGTCTCGACCTGTTCATCGTCGCTATTAGGGACGGCTCGATATTCTGCTGGGAGAAAGAACACCATATTGATTCCTGTGGATTTCTCATCATCCCGATCGGCCCTTTCCTTCACACGCCATTCTTTCCTGGTCTTCTTGGGGCGATCGGGTTTCTGCTCTCGAACGGCAAGTCCTTGGAGTTACCTCTGCCGTAGACGTTGCACCCTTCTCTTCTGGTTTTTTGTGAAGATGCCACTCGGACACCATTGCTCATTCTGCCCCTGAGGGTTATGCCGATGCCTTTCATTGGTCGAACGATCGCTGCCCCCCTGGCAGTTGTCTTCCGAGTTGACGGGCCCGAGCCGCTCGTGTACCGATGGTTTATGCGGAGGAGTCCTTCGGTCACCTTCATAAGACCTCCGATCATCATCATATAGTCTCCGGTCATCATAACGGGACCTCCGACTGATTCTGCTACTGCCACATTCAGGGCAATCATCCATTGATGGTAGCCACATTCCTTTATTCCAGCAGAACCTGAAGAACTCATAGTTCTAGTGGGGATTGAACCGTGAAGGGGCTTGATCGGCTTCGTAATCATCTTCTTCACTTGCCTTCCTCTTATACTTATTTATCAAGCTCGATGAAGTGACTTGTGTTTGGTTCCCCTCCTCCCTGACGCGCCTATCTCCCTCTCTGCGTCGTCTATCGGGGCGCTGGATGTAGACCATATTGGTAGGGAGCGGGTGCCCGTTGATATTCATCGGCTTCTTTCCGTCGTCGAACTTAATTCGGCCCTGTTCGAAGGCCGATTGGATTTGCTGCCTGAACACCTTGCATTCGTTGGTATGGTGCGACGGAGAGTTATGCCACTTGCAATATTTTCTTTTCTTCAGTTCATCGACCGGCGGGATCACGTGATTGGGTGGCAACTGGATCTGCTTCTCCTTCAGCAGCAAGTCAAAAATTCTATCAGCCTTGTTGATATCAAAATCATACTTTTCTTCTTTGCCCGATGCCTTTACCCAGGGACAAGCAACGGGCTTCTTGTTTCTGGACCACTCAGCGAGTCCAACTTCAACATCGAACTCAGCATCCTCCTTAGAGTCCGATGAGTACGCTTGGGCGTACGCAACCTTCTTCTGGAACTTCTCCCTCCGAGTTTCTTGGAACCGGCTCTCATGGGCCGATACCCGCTGCACCAGGTGTGACAGACTTTCAAACTCCTGAGAGGAAAACCTCTCCTTGATCGGGTTTAGCAACCCCTGAAATGCCAGCTCAGCTAATTGGGTATCGCTGAGACTGAGACTGTAGCATCTGCTGCGCACGTCTCGAAACCTCTGAACATAGTCTTGCACCGACTCATCCATCCTCTGTCGAACCGCTGTGAGGTCCGTCAACTTCATCTCGTGCATGCCGGCGAAGAAGTACTTGTGGAACTGCTTCTCGAGGTCCACCCAACCTCTGATGGAGTTCGGCAGTAATGATGAAAACCATGCAAAGGCCGATCTCGATAGTGACAATGGGAAGAATCGGACTCTGAGGACCTCATCGGCTGATGCCTCTTCGCACTGGGCGAGAAAATGACTCACGTGCTCGATCGTGGAGATTGAGTCTTGCCCCGAGAATTTAGAGAAGTCGGGCACCTTGTATCGGTTGGGCAGCAGCACCCGATCGAACCACTCCGGGTACGGCCTCCGATACATGTAAGTTTGGTCCTTGGGCTTCAGACCAAACTGGTCACGGATGACCTCGGCAATGCGGTTCACCCAGTCTTCCTCTTGTTGGTTTGGCATGGGGTACCGATCGGGTGTGGGCACTTGAGGGTACTGATCTGGCCGAGGGGCGTTGTAGTGGTACTGATCTCCATGGACGTAGGGTTGTCCTCCGAAGTACGCAGCTTGGTGGTACCCCTGTAGGATACCATTGGGTGCCCCCCTTGGCGGCACAAGGTCAGGTAGCACGTTCCTCTCGATGCCGTAGGTAATCTGTGGAACTTCATGCCTCATCGGTCCTTGTGGAACAGGAGTTGATGGTTGAGCCGGCCGAGAAGGCTGTGGAGGCTGGGGCGTCTGAGGGTGGTTGACCAGGAAGTATGTCGGACCCCGTAGCGGCTCCTGAGCCATAGTACCCTCGATGGTCTTTTTGATCAGCCCGTGGAGAGTGTTGATCAGAACCCCCGACTGGTTGATGAGGGCATGGTTGACTGCATGGTCAACGGCTTTTTGAAAATTGACATGGGGGCTGTCGGGCCGCTGACTAGATTCTCTAGTAAAGGTGGGCTTCGGCAATTGAGTTTTCTGGACAGGTCCTGATCTGGTCATGTCGAAGGATTCGAGGCACATCTTTCGGTAGTCATCAACGTGCTTCTGCACCTCCACCCTTTGTTCCTCATTCAGCGCCTCCATGGTGATTTGGATGACGTTGCTGTTGTCGAATTCTCCCGCCATGATGGGAAGTGTCATCGAAGATGTCCCACCGGGCGTGCCAAAAAGCGTGTTGGTGAAGTTTTTGGTCACACGCGTGGCCTGAGAGATCTGCTTAACTCTAGTGCAGGTCCTAAATTTGCGGTTCGTGGCGTGCCAATCAGTTTGATCCTGCAACTGATAAGATAGACAAGAAAAACGTAAGCAATAACGCCTATCGGCTGTCGAGCCGATGGTTTCAACGCGTATCGGATGACTATAAATAAAATGTAATAAAAATATGATGAAGGCCAATCAACGCAGCATATTAATATGCACGATGTATAAGAAATGTATTTATTATAAAACCTATCGGAACATCGGCATCGGCCTGAACCAACTAATCTGTGAAAGCAATTGAAAGTAATACTAGAGCCGATATCAGGATGTAAAAGTAAGATATATAACAATGCTAGGCCGATGTGTATCGCCCGATTCCAATACTCGATACAACGATGAGATTAAAACGCAGAGATAATCTATCGGCTTATACTCCGATAGAATCTAGCCTCAACATGCCCGATCTGTGTTCGCATTATCACTCGCTATAAACGCAAGATTGGACCGAACCAAGACAGTCGCTAAATCACAGCAAACCATAATGCTAAACATATCGGAGCACACTTCATTCAGATGAACGATACGTGACATGAATCAAATACATAGACTAAGATGTCGAACTTAACCGATGAAGCCTTAGATTAATATATTTGATCTAAACCACGCACCTGATACAGCATGATCGATACATAGACTAAGATGTCGGACCTAACCAATAAAGCCTTAGATCTACTAATCAATACATGTTTGGCGGAACTTACCTCTCGCCGGAGATCGGAACGATGCAGCCCCGCGAGAGAGCAAGAACTCGCCGGTGGCAAGTTTGGCGATGCGCTGAGAGTTGTTTGTTGATCTGTTTTGATGATTCTAAACTAAGCATAAACGTTACATATTTATAGTCCGGAGACTTACTGTCCTACATGGACACGACTGCAACTGATTCCATCTTTATCTCCGTGACAAAATCTATCTTTCCTTTTTATTGGCTTCTTCGTATCTTTATCCGATCACACGTGCGTATTGCGGTTGAGCTTCATTGACCATGCTTTGACCGGACTCCTTGACTTCCATTAACTGTGCCAAAACTGTGTTGGGCTTGAGCCTTATCAAATTTTGATGTTAACACCTTCAAGACGTGCTCCTCGAATCATGGGCAAAACTTGTGCCTTCCAGATCGAGTGATTGTTCTTGTTCAGCTTCTCTGACACGCCGACGCCGACTTGCGCCGAAGCTCTTCGACGCGCTTGCCATGGTTGTGCTTCTGGATCAGCAGATTAGATTGGCGTGCACTTATCTCTTGCTTGCCACAACTCTTGCTTGGTCAGTGTGCACTTCTGGATTGCAGCTCCTGCTTGCTACAGCATCTAGATCTGCCGTGCGTCTGCTTGCCGCACGTCAGGATCAGTCGGCGTTTCTTTTCGCTCAATCTGATTTGTCGCAAGGCTCTGATACATGATAGAAATCAGAGGAGCGGAAGGAGCAGAGGCTTTCGTCTGGCTTGCTGATGTATTTATACTCGATGCCAACAGCCGGCATCATGGCTTGTACACCACGTATGAGATGAGGACACGTACAAGATAAAAACCAAAAGATCTCAACTAATCAACAAAGCTATACACTGGACAAACTAACTAATAGCTAAGAGATGAACATGACAGCTAAGAAGATAAATACGCTACAATATGTTTAACACTGTCATCCTCGCGTCACCGTTAGCTTGTGCCACCGCTCTTCACCACCGGGCGGCACCTCTTGACGCCCCTGCTACCAGTCGGCTGGGTGACCGGAATCATATTCTCGTTGGATAAGCTATGAGATTCATCTACTCCTTTTTACCTAGAACAAGAGAACACAGAAGAGAGAAAGAGACGCATGCGTGCGATTAGGCAAAGGGACATACGGATATGTAGGGTGGACTTGCAGTCGTGACACTCGAAGTAGGAGCGGTGGAAGACGACGCTGTCGGTGGAGAGTTGGTCCATGGGGTACACCGTCTTGGTGCACACATTGCACTTCTATTGTGTCCTACTACACATCGTAGCCCCTTACCTCTCTCTCTATCCATCTCTATTTGTCTATAGTGACAGCAGCGACGGCAGCGTGGCGAGCTCTCTCGCGGCGTCCCTCGCAATGGCTGCGTTGATATATGTAGGTGGGCAATAGTAGGGATTGAGATATATTGGGTGTGTCATGTCGTCTCGTCTTCTCCCTCGTCAACTCATGTCGATGGCAGGGGTGGCACAGAGCCGCGGAGGTGTTGTGTGGCACTGGCCGATGGCGGAGCGTGGTGGCTGAGGCCGGTTGTGGTAGGTGAGGATGATCAGTGCTCGGGAGAAAAAAGCGGCAACGAGCTAGAGGAAAACAAAACTGGTGGGGCAAAATTACCAATACGTAAATACGGTACACTGTATGTGGTCTCGGTGTTGAAAAGGTATATAAAATGGCATGATTCAAAGTATACAGAGATTATAATGGTATGGCGTTGAATAAGAAAATAGTAACAATAGATCTTCAAACTCGGAAAATCGTAGTGACACGGATGTAATTAACCCAAAAGAAAGATATGGCATTGTGTCATCGTGGTGGCTCACGTCAGCGTGCGAGCGGCGTGCGGCCCTATCTAGCACGCGTCAGCAATAGAGATGTCAATGGTACCAAGAGATCTGAACCCGATATGTTTTATTATATTAGAACATGAGTATGTGCTAAAATCATTATATATATATATATATATATAGGGATCGATATTAATAGACAAAAAATATATCCATAAGATCGGGTTTACTTGTATGGATTTGAAACTATAGCACCTCAAACATATATATATATATACACACTATACAGCGCGAGGCACACTGTTTATTATTCAGCGCGAGAGAGCCGTAAAAATTTTACGGTCCATCATAAAAGTACGCGTAAATTTTTTACGTCGGTAGTAATCATTGCTCGTAATGATTACTACTGGCGTAAAAATTTTACGATCGCTTTTTGTGATGGACCGTAAAAGTTTTACGGTCCTCTCGCGCTGAATAATAAACAGCGCGTCTCGCGCTATATAGCGCTACCGTAATGAATATATAATTTAGCTCATCACAAAGTCTATATACGACAGAAGGCACTTGCTGCATATACTTATATTTATTATATATTTGTAAATTTATAATTTGTTTTGATGTTGTGAAATATATTAATGTTGTCATATACATATCTAATATGAATAGCGCCGGTTGTCGGCATGCATACAAGTATGAGCACGTGGGCGCATGCGGAAAGGAGCCCATGACCCATCCAGCAGGCCTCCGTCTCGTGCGCGATCCGATTGGCAAGTCGAGTCGTCCACGGGTCGTCGTTCCTTTGGTTAGTTGGGTGGACTGGACACTTGCATTGACACACGAAGCACCAACGAAAATCTATCACGGCGGTGTCGATCCGTACGTGGCTAACGTACTGTCTCCGATTACAAAAGGGGCGCCCGTATTTTATTGCCAAAATGATGTTCTAGCCTAGCAACCACACCATCCATCGCTACACTCTCTTAACACGAGCCTAACCAACGAGGATAAAAGGATAATAATTTATTTGCGATTGTGAACACACAAGGTGCTTCCCCCATAAGCGGCTCCTAGATCATCAAGCCGTTAGTTTAGAATCTTATTATATGTTTTCCAAGTAATTGCGGAGCTAGGTGTCATAGTTAAATAGTTAATTTCATTCAACATTCATATACTGTATTTGCTCTACAGCTCCTATGTTTTTGTTGGAAAAATATACATGTATTTCTTAAACAACGACTGTTGCGTCAATTGATTATATATGTATCCAATAATAATCTAGACTCGCGACAATTTTAATTATTTTTATTTTTCTCAGATTAACATGCATGCTGGTTTTTATTTCTATAACGAACACGTACGGTGGGTGGTGTGTTTTCTTGTAAAACTACACATGTGTTTCTCTGTAATATTATTTCTACAGTAATGTCTACGTATGTACTGATATATATGGGATATAATAGGGGCAGAGATAGGAGTAAGATGGCTAGAATTTGAGCCACACCTCTAACTCCTTACTACTATGAAATTATATAAAAGTCTTCAAAAAATTTAAATAATTAATTAATAATGGTTAAATCTAATCCTCGACGTGACATGTTTTTGGCTACGGATCAAAATTAACTTTTCCCACCTGTTTGGTTGAATTTTTCTCCATTCTTTTAATTGTTTTTAAAGCCGTAACCATTGCCACACGTTCTTAATTATTAAAAGGTACGCATTTCTCTGCATAATCTCGTACGTTTCAAAACTCATGCATGCTTACCGTACGTGCCACTCTCAGTCCTAACCATGTAGGCAACAGGTGAGCCACTGCAAATACTTAATTTTTATATACGTGGTGTGTGATTTTGATGGTGATGACCCTCAGCTCGTAGTAAATTAGTTACTAATTATAAGTTTTACGCGCCAAATAATTCAACTAATTAACACAGCATTCGATGTGTATAAAGAAGCTAGGCGCAATAGTAAACAAGTAATTAATATACGGATTAATTCTAACATTTGTTAGCACAGGATGTGAACCCAAGCTATTATCTGCTCCTTGGCTTCGTCTTCACGACGTTAACGTTGCATCTAAGAAGCTTCCAGTTGACCAAACCCTGATAAATATTCCAGACCCAAGAGGTTCGTTACCACTTGCCCATTTCTCTCTATCTCTCTCTCTCCTCTCTCTCTCTCTCTTCTCTCTCTCCTCTCTCTCTCCTCTCTCTCTCCCATCATCCCATGCATTCTCTTCTTCTGCAGGCTCCCTCCATTTAGGTTGCAATTATCATGCAAGCAGGACTGGAGTTCCACGTACGGTGACCATGGCATCAACCTCACAGCCTACCACAATGTATGCCATTTCTCTCTCTCTCTCTCTCTCTCTCTCTCTCTCTCTCTCTCTCTTATGCAAGAGCTTCTGAGTTCTCTGCCCGGCCAGGAAGATGCATGCATGCCTCCGTTTATAATAGGATGATCCCCATCGGTTTCTGCTTCTCGAAATCCAAACATAAACTTTGGTACTATCGTTTGATTTGTATCTTACGCACACCGGGTTTCTTTTTAGGGTTACCAGGTTGATCATGAGTTGTCAATTTTCATATATGCACGGTCATGGACTGAGGATCCACGCATATATATCCAGTAATCCACATGCCGGCCTAGTAAAACGTAGAGCTAATTTCCCCAGTGGTGATCATGAATTCATGATTCATAAATTCATAGGGAAGCCGGAGGAGGGAGATCAGGCCAAGGCGAGGAGGAGCAGA
>KE373075.1:158156-173655 GCA_000418225.1 Zizania latifolia
CGGCAGACGGCGGAGCGCGCCCTCCGCCACCTCGACAGGATCCCAAACTTCTCTGCCGCCTTCCACTCCAAACGCTCCTAGGTCTCACCATCTCCTTCCTACGGATCTGCCATTGCCAGTGTCGCCGTGCAAGTCTCTTTCTCTTGTTAGACTGTTTTAGATTGGATTGGTGATTTTATTGGTTTGTTTGCTGCATGCTTGTACTATAGCATAATCAATAATCTTTTATTCTTTTAAAGCAAAATGGATGAAACAAATTTACTTGTACCTCCATGGCCTTTCTCTCGAGACAGAATCGAAATTTGGCTTCCAAATAATTTTGGTTTAATTTGACACGGTAAAGGTTTGAACTTTAAATCTGTCAGATTGAACAACGTAATGTTTTTATCTTCTAAAAGAAGAGGATCACATCAGCTGTCAATCACGCGACATGGAATCAGGATCAAAGCTAGCACTATCACCAGCAGTTTCCACGGGCAGATCACAGCCACGAGTAGGGATAAAAAAACAGATATTAATGATATCATATCTTTTTTCATATTTTTTTGGGAATTTGGATTCAGATTTGGATACTCTAGATACGAATATGGAACCGGATATTATTGGATATGAATACGGAGTAGATACGGAGCGGATACGAATACGATTACGGATATTTACCGGATATCATCAGTAATATAATTCTTGATTCACAATCATAACACACAAGTGACAAGTAATATTTCACATTACACAAATCACCAAGAATACTGAAGTAAATTTTAAAGTAAATCAACGGTTATAAACTTGAAAATAGGTAAAATTTGAATGTAAAAATTTTGGTTTGAGCATGAAAATTTTTCTACTCTTAAAATACAACATATCTTATACCATGTAAATTTTTTGCATTTTTCTAGGTCTGTTTGCTATTTTCAATTTATTAAGTATGTTTCTAGGATTTAAATTGAAATAAGTGAAATTTGAACTGCAAGTGCTTGAAATAATGAACAAAAATTTATAGAAAAATCATATTCATGCTTTTGAGTATAATTTTAGTTCTTATCTACTAAATTAAAAGAAATTTTGAAAAATCTAGGTCACGACACTCGATCGGCAACGTGGAGCTTAATGGTTTTTAATTTAAAAAAATAAAATAAAGTCTGAAAAACACAAGACCTGTCATAATATTATGATATGATACATAGATATTGTGATAAAAATTTAAAAATATTTCAAAAAAGTTATCACGTACAATGTTAAGAAAGCAGGAGATTCTCCGAGTATGAATTAGGATTTAAAGAAGGAATGAGATGGGTTTAAAAGCAACTTGACGGTTAAATCTTCGCTTGAACTTGAAAATTTTTCTACAATTAAAATGCAACATATCTTATCTTATGTAAAAATTTGATATTTTTAATTCATTAAGTGTGCTTCTAGGATTTATATTGAAACAGGTCAAATTTCAATTGCATGTACATGAAATAATGAACTAAAATTTATAGAAAAATCATATTCATATTTTTTATACATTTATAGGACGTACCCCCTAAATATAAAGAAATTTTGAAAAATCTAGGTTGCGACACTCGATTGGCAACGTGGAGCTTAATGGTTTTTAATTCTAAAAAAATCAAATAAAGTCTGAAAAACACGAAACTTATCATGGTGTTATGATATGATACATAGATAATGTGATAAAAAATTAAAAATGTTTCAAGAAATTTATCACGTACGATGTTAAGAAAACCTGAGATTCTGTAAGAACAAACTAGGATTTAAAGAAGGAATATGTTGGATTTAAAAGCAAATCGATGATTAAATCTTTGTTTGAACTTAAAACTTTTTCTACGATCAGAATGCAACATAGCTTATCTCATGTAAAAATTTAATATTTTTTAGATCAGTTTACTATTTTTAATTCATTAAGTGTGTTTCTAGGATTTATATTGAAATAGGTCAAATTTGAACTGCATGTGCATGAAATAATAAACTAAAATTTATATAAAAATCATATTTATATTTTTGAGTCTATTTGTAAGCCGTACCCACTAAATGGAAAGAAATTCTAAAAAATCTAGGTTGCGACACTCGATTGGCAACGTGGAACTTAATGGTTTTTTAATTTAAAAAAATCAAATGAAGTCTGAAAAATACGATACATATCATGGTGTTATGATATGATACATAGATACTGTGATAAAAATTTAAAAATATTTCGAGAAAGTTATAATCTACGATGTTAAGAAAACTTGAGATTCTTCGAGGATTAATTAAGATTTAAAGAGGTTTAAAAGCAAATCAATGATTAAATCTGTTTTAAAACTTGAAACTTTTTCTACGATAAAAATGCAATATAGATTATCTCATATAAAAATTTAGTATTTTTCTGGGCCAGTTTACTATTTTTAATTCATTAAGCGTTTTTCTAAGATTTATAATTTGAACTGTAAGTGCATGAAATAATGAACTAAAATTTGTAAAAAAAATCATATTTATATTTTTGAGTCTATTTATAGACCGTACCCACTAAATGGAAAGAAATTCTAAAAAATATAGGTTACGACACTCGATTGGTAACGTGGAGCTTAATGGTTTTTTAATTAAAAAAAATCAAATGAAGTCTGAAAAACACGAGGCGCTAGGATTTAAAATACTAGTGAAAATGATAGATTTTTAACCTTAAAATATTCCATTTCTAAAAAAAATCTTTTTTATTTTTTATTTTTCTGTCTCTTCCTTTTTCCTTTCTCTTCTCTTTCTCTCTTTTTTTCTTTTCTCCCTTTCCTCCTCTCTTCCCTCTTCCCTCTTTTCCTATTTCCTCTTTCTTTACGCAGGCAGAGACGCAGAGCGAGGCCGTGGCTAGCGGCGCGGCAGCCTGGGCGACGCACTGGCCAGGGCGAGCGGCGAAGCGACACAGTGGCCTAGACACGCGACAGCCAGGGCGGGCGGGCAGAGCAGCGGTCAGGGCAGGCCAAGGCCGGCGGCGTCAAGGGCGCGATGGGGCGGCGAGGCGCTGGCCGAGGCACGGCAAGGCACCGGTCGATGCTGGCGGCAGCTGGGGCAACGCCGGCAGAGGCGGCGGCCAGGGCGACGCGCAGTTGCTGTAGCATGGCTAGAGAGAGAAAAACTCTAGATAACTAGGCCTATTAGGCTTTTTTATTTCGGATATCTGAATATAAGTTATCCGGATTATCCGAATCCGTATCCGTATCCGTCGGATACCAATGATATCATATCCGTTTTCGTATCCGAAAAAAAATATCCGAATCTGAATCCGTATCCGAAAAATCCGTATCCGAAAATCCGAATGCGAATCCGTATTTTCGGATTCGGTCGAAAACTATCCGAATCACTTTCACCCCTAGCCACAAGCACGTACATGATCTACCGCTAATTCCTCCCTTATCAACTTAGAGTTTTAAGATAAAGTTAATAAATCAGTACTCCCCCTGTTTTATAATATAGTAATCTAGAACCAGACAAAATATTTTATAGTACAACGAATCTAAACAGTGTCACTGACTCACTATCTAAATTCGTCTAGACAAGAGGTATTAAAAAATAAAACTCATTGATTTACAAACTTGCGAACCGAGGGTAGTACAGAAAAGTTAGCAGCCCATTTCTACAAAAAGTTTCGCTAGAGGTTCATTTGTTAAAAAAAAAGGTTTTGAAAATGGGCTAAAGCATGAAAACTCCACCAGGTTCCTCCGCTGAACCCCCATGCCCGTAGTTAAAGCCCGCCCAGACTTGAGACTACAACATATTCACCCAGCTACAACACTCATCCATAGAGGCTCACATAAGTTACATGATGCTGTAAGCTCCTCCAGACTATATGTACAAGTTAAAATTACCAGTCACAGGGCAACAAAATTTCATGGAAACGTATACTTGTGAGCTGTGGCCTCCATAAGTTATCTGAAAATTGGAAGAAGCAACAAACCATTATTATTTAAAATTGTGTTCTCCTAAATTGAAAGAAGCAAATTGTAAGCAAAAACAGTAAAGTGGACAAGAATAATCATCAATCAGTCTATCACACTTGGATGCATGACATCTAAAGCTGTATCCAACATACTATCTAAAAGATCAAGGTATGGGTAAATTAAAATTTTCTTAAGATGAATCGAACCCTCAGTTTCTGATGAACCATTTGAATTTCAAATTGGAAAGCTTAGATTTAGATGTTTACACCACGACGATATTTTACAACATACAACCATTAGACACGTAATATTCAAGAATTAACATATTGTGACTTAGTATAACACTGTAATGTGCCCAAGGTCCCACGCCCACATATAACAAAAAAAAACATAAGAACGTACCATTGCTGGACTTTTCTGAACTCTGTGAGTACAGGGTAGATGTTTTCAAAGGCAGTATATGTCTCATCCCTCACCTAGAAAGACAGTACATTCAGATATACAAAAAGGAATAAGCAACAGATGGTATGCATAAGCAAACACTGCTAACCTTTGCTCCAGTCAAAACAATCTTGCCGGAAACAAAAATCAGAAGGACAATCTTTGGTTGCTTCATCCGATATATCAGACCAGGAAACAGTTCTGGCTCATACTGTAAAATGAAAGGCACAAAACTTGAGAACAAAAACGTGTAATGAAAGAAATATCCTACAACTAACATGACAGCATTCAACTTACACTTGAGAAAGCACCATGAGAATATGCAAGGCCCTCCAGCCTGATTGGAAATTTAACATCACAAGAGCCAACAATATTCTGTATCTTGAAGTCCTGATGTAATAGTGCAATGAGTTAGTTATAATCTCAGAGAATGAAATTGGTGGGCAAACTAACAGATGAAAATTAGGTAAGCCTGAAACAGTTACCTTAAATTTAGCAGGAAAGCCAAGCTTCTGGATAATACGAGCATACTGGTAATAAACGCTATTGTTAGGCTTCAGAGAAAGCATAATTAAAATGCGAAGAAAAAACATCTGATACCTTTCTTGCTGCAAGCTTGGATTGTTGTTCACTCTTCGCCCCAGTACAGACCTGGTATAATACACCATAAGATATTCCTTGAATCAGCGTACTGGTATAGTAGGACTGATAGCAAATGGTTATTACATAGGAGCAAAAACAACTCATTCATCAATAAGCATTCTAAAAGCTACATGGTCAACAGCAAGCCACTACACAGGGTGGAAAAACAAGTCATAAGCCAACAAGCAGCCAAATGGTAAACATTTGTAGCTTTAACTGTACAAGAAGTTGAACCCTACCATTTTACCCGATGCAAATATCAGTGCGGTAGTTTTGGGTTCTCTTATTCTCATGATAACTGCAGCAAAACGCTGTTTATGAAAAAAAAGAGTTAGCAAACTTAAACATAAAATACAGCCCATGGGAATTAAATTATAACGTGTATCACTGACATAATGTAAAGAAATCTAAGTTACTAGTGATTTATGACCTCAGTGTGGAGTTATCTCTATTTATTTTAAAAAGCATACCTTACTAAAGCAAACTTAATGGTGTAGATTCAGCTAAAGATATTACATATGATTAAGAAAGCTCCCAACACATCCTGCTGCAACTGGTACAGTGGTATATGCAGCTTGGATTAGAAAAGTCCACAGGAAAAAGAAAGACATGATAAGTACTAAACAGCACAATTTAGAATTTCATTTGTAAAGCAATTAGTTTATACGATACATGGGACAAGATGGGCATGGCGACTGTATTCACTATTTTGACTCAGATTTACCTTATAAAACTAGACTGCCAGGTATGAAACTGCCTATACTGACATCTAAAATTGCACTCAGCCCAAGTCAAGCATAGCTATTAGCTCAATACTAAAATAGCACAATATTAAATGCATACATGGACCTGTGTTACATAAGAAAGTACCATCCTAAGAACATAGACCATAGGAATGTACATACTTCACTACATACCGCATGCTAGTAAAATACCTTTGGATTATACTCTGCATTGCGTGCTTGCAAAGCTATAGCTTTGAGGTCTAATTTGCAATCCAAATTGACCGTTGATACAATGTTTCTGCCATCAAAATAGATGAGAATACATATTAAGGCCCCGTTTGGATGCAAGAAACATTTCGGTTTCTAGCTAGAATCACTAGAATCACATCCAAACGGTGTTTTTGTGAAGTGTTTCGAATAAAAAATGTTTCTCTTTTTTACCCTGCAAGGAAGAATCACCCAAAAGGGTGTTTCACACCGAGTCTAGTTCTAACACATGTAGTCTAGTTCATTTCAGGAGAATCTGGAACTAAAACTATTGATAACCAAACGATTTCGTAAGTGATTCTGATTCAGGCTCTAGAAACGTTTTTGGATAGAATCTAGATCTGAATCGTTTCTCTAAGAATCTGGATCCCTACCAAACACACCCTAAGGACTTCAATTTTCTAACTGAGTAGCGAAAAGAACACTCATAAGACAAAACAGGGTAAAACACATGTAGTCTAGCAGCTACGATACGAGCATGGCAACAATAAACAACCCAGCAAGGCAGTAAAATTGGCATGCCCACTTGTGATAATGTGAGGCAGCAAGTATATTATGACAAACAGCAACATAGGAATGCCAAACTTTTTCAAAAGGCACACCAGCAAGCAAGTTACATGACAAGGTAGCAATGCAGGCAAGCCCCACTTTTTAATGCACACCAGCAGGTCCATCATGCTACTAAAGGGTTGAGTTTGTCGACAGTGCCACATTGGCCAGTACAAGTTTAAGATGTTAGTGAGTTATACATGGACCAAGCCAATACGTATATTGTTTTAAACTGACACTCTCCGTGAGGTGAAAGCCTCAATCCTAACATCAGAGACACGATTGATTCTATATATGACTATCTCCCCAGATGATTCTCCAAGACTCCAACGTGTGCATCATGGTGATAACATATGGTGGCTAAAATATGTTCTATCAAGAGGAGCTTTTTTGGCCGGACAAGAGACCTGTCACATTCTCCTCCTCCCGGATTCGCATATCTCATGAAAAGCAAACACTACCGGGTATCAGGAGAGCTGTCACCTTTTCCATGATTGCAACAATCCCCAAAAAAAACAACTGTTCGCCACGAATCGGCCATTTCCGCCCAGCTCGAGGACCAGAACCCAAGGATCTTTCTCCCCACCCACACGAACTCCCAGATCCGGGACTTACTGGAGCGTGGGGACGATGCCGGAGGGGTGCTTGGCCAGGTCCACGGGCTCGCTCCCCTCCAGCGCCGCCGCCTCCGCCATAGGCCAAACTGGATTCGACGGCTCCGCAGTCCGCACCCAGCAAATCCCTCCGCGAAACAAAGGCCGGAATGGGCGGGAAAAGGCGCGCGGGGCGGAAAAATGGCGGAAGAATTCGAAATCTGCGGTCTTTTATAGCGATCGGGAGCAGGAGGGGAGCGTGGGGAGGGGGCTAGGGTTATCTAGCAGCCGGGGTCTGGGTCTCGCGAGAGAGGGAGTGGAGGCGTGTGCGGGAGGGGGAGAGGTGGAAGTGGATGGGTCGGTGGAAGACTGGGAGCATGTGGGTCCCAGATGGGTGTTGGGGACGGGCAGTCCCTGGTCGGTGGGGCCAAGGGGTAACCTGCAGCCGGTCGCGGCGGCCGGCGGGGCGGTGTTTTTTGTTGCGTTTTTTTCTCTTTGTTTTTCGTCCGATGATCGTTTAACAATTGGGAGAATTTTTATAGAAATTTTAGAGTACTTATTTTGTAGCCAACTCCTAGGGTTTAAAAAACGATCACCGACTAATTACCAACCATAACTAACACCTTAATTTAATAGTAATCAGACCGGCTATCATAATAATTTTTTGTCATGTTTTATTTTGTTTTCCGTCTAACTGGGAGAATTGTTATAGAAATTTTAGAGTAATTATTTTGTAGCTAACTCCTAGGGTTTAAAAATAAACACCGACTAATTATCAACCATAACTAACATATTAATTTAATATAATAAGACCGGTTACCATAATAATTATTATGAACTCGAAACAGCCCTATTGTTCTCCGAGTATTTGAGTTTGGGCTCGAGATCTCCCCTACAAGGTGCTTAAAATGTCCACTTGTCAGGCCCAATTACATGGCTCTAAACATTTGATTCTTGCTGCTTTGGTAATTCCTAGCAAGTGTCCGCGTGGCCAAGCGTCGTCCGACCAAAATTAGTTCACCAAAGATTTTGTGGCCAAGCACGGATGCCATCCAAACTGCCCTCTTGGCAATGCAAGCATCCCCTACTAAGTACTTAAATCAAGCTGTTAATTCAGTTTTTAAATGAAAGCATCTACTGAGCATTGGTGCTTCATCAAACATCAATGCTTTTGAAACAGCACTTATCAGAAATATGATCCCGGACTACTTCTCAAGTGGTTTTAAGCCGACCAGTCAACGGTCAAAGCCCGCTATGAGGACAGTGACGGAGAGCTGAAGGCGTCCGAGTCCAGCACTCGGACGAGAAGCCCTCCCGACCGCCTGAATTCGGACAGTCCCCATTAAGATCTAGACCGTCATTAATCTCTATAATCCCGCAGTTATCCTCTGTGTTGTTACCCACAATATGACCGTTTATGTCATTAATACGTCATTAGTGATAATTTATTCATCATTTGTAACCACCGATCTCTCCCATATAAAGAGATCGGAGGGAGCCTGAAAAAACAAGTTGGGACGCACAAAGACACATATTTAGAAGGTAAATTCAGACTCATACGATCTGAAGTACCTATACGCTAAAGGCTATTCACGCCCGAAGCACATCACATACACAGGATTAGGGTTATTATTCTCCGAGAGGTTCGAACCTGTCTAAAATCCACTGTCTCTGTCTCTTTAATCGAGATAACTATTAGATCATAGCACCGCACCCCCTTTTAGCCTGACAAAAAACCTCCCTACGGACACCCCTGCAGGGTATTGTTGTCTCACACAACGACAGTTGGTGCGCCAGGTAGGGGTGCGTGCGTTTGTGTTTTTTAAACTGATCAAATGGCTATTGTTTGCAAAGTCAGCACCCAGGTTCTCATTAGAGCGATGCTCACTTTCGGAAGTTTAACTTTCGTGGGTAATTACATGCACCAACTGGTGCAGACTACTGCCGTCCCGATGAGGGCGAAATCTTCACGCACTGCGATAGTGCGTTCTCCGATCTCCTAGGCGTCTAAGCGCTCAGCTCCGCCCAGGGCACCTGTTACGAACCTTCGGGCGTCCAAGCGTTCAGCTCCGTCCATGGTTCGTCCGCTTCACGCCACCGACTCGCCCGCCGACTTCGTCATCTTCGCCGGAACAGAAGGGCGAACGGTCTAGCGGCGTCAATTCACCAAGGTCGTTTCCAAGTGACCTCGCCACCAGGCCACATCAGTTAAACCGATGCCCTCTCCAAACGTCGTTATGACGATCACGGGGCTGTCTCCGACGACGAGCCTTCTAATTCCGCTGAGTCTAGCACTCACCGACGCCAGCGCCGTGAGCGTAATGCTGCTCGCTCAGCATGTCACGCGAGGGTCTGTGCTACAGCTGGTACCTCTCGCCAAGGTGCCTCAGACGTCTTTACCATAGACTTCGAAGGTCATGCCGTGTACCGCACGTCGACCGCGAACCTCCTCGCCATCGAGAGGGCGCTAGCCGCCCTCCCCGACTCACCTGAGCTTCAAAGGGCTCGGGCAATGACCCAGGCTACTGCTGCCTAGATTACCGAAGTGGCACTGTCCGCGCGGTCAAGATCGTCAAGGCCGTCCACACGACCAAGGTGTTTGCCGGCCAAACTCCGATCCTCCGACCGGAGGTCGATGTCCCGATCGCTCCGACGGTCGAAACGTTGGCCGGCAAGATCCCAGTCTTCGGACCGGAGGACGGTGTCCCGATCGCTCCGGCCATCAATACATTCGCGTCCGCGCGAGCATCTTGGGAGCTCCTACTCGGGGGATGCCCGAGAATACATCAACCAAGCGCGGGATGCGCGTAACACCATTTCTCGCCGCCGCGGTGAACGCGAGCGTAGCGAGCTCCGTCGTCGAAATCTATTCGACCGGAGTTATGGTGCGCCCGGGGCAAACCGACCTGACACCAACATCTCGCGCCACGATGGCTTTCCAGCCTTCTTCGAGCGCCTTCGTCAAGTAGAGTGGCCCCGAAATTTCCACCCGACGGGAGTTACGCCTTACAACGGCAAAACTGACCCTTCACAGTGGCTGCGGCTGTATTACACGGCCATTCGCGCAGCTAGAAGGGATCAAGATGTTATGGCTAATTATCTCCCCGTGATGTTGACTTCGGCAGCCATCAGCTGGCTAGCCGGACTCCCAGAGAATTCTATAAACTCCTAGGACGAGTTGTGTGATGCTTTCATCTCCAACTACCAAGGTACTCGGCAAAGGCCGGCCTCGCGTCACGACCTACGCCAAGTACACCAAAAAGACGGCGAGTCCTTGAGGGACTATATCTGTCGCTTCTCCGAGCGCCGAAACGCTGTCGTAAGCATCTCCAACACCGACGTGATGTCCATCTTCCAAGATGGTTTGAGGAAGCCCTCGAAGTTGTTTCGCTATCTGGTGAGGCACGAGCCGAGCGACCCTGATGCGATGATCACCATCGCCGAACAATTCGCCAGCGCTGAGGACGCCGAGCAGGAACAATTGCACCCGAAAGCTCAAGAGTCCAATAAGGCGAAGAAGACAAAAAAGGATCATCGCCAATCTCCTTCACGCGATGATCGGGACAAGCCCGAATCCTCCTCCCGCAATCGGAACAAAAAGAGGAAGGGCAAAGAGATCATGGTCGCTGACAAGGATTCCCGACCGTCTGGTCGGAACAACTTGGCATTGCAGGAGGTATTATATAAACCCTGCATAATTCATCCTAACAGCAACCACACCACCCGTCGGTGTTATCAGCTACAGAATCAGATGGTGAAAGAGGCGAAAGCAAATCCCCGGCAAGATAAGCGTCGCCGGGACGACAAGAAAAAGAAGTCCAAAAAGGACGATGAAGACGCCGAAGCGTCTCCGGCGACAAACGACTTCCAGGAGCCCGCCCGAACGGTCTCCATGATTTTTGGTGACACAATCGCCACCGAAACCAAGCGCCAACAGAAGTTGATAGCCCGCCGCGTCAACACCATCAGCACCGAGCCGACTGAGCGCCTACGGTGGTCGGAGATCCCGATCTCCTTCAACCGCGAGGATCAGTGGACGGACGTCCCCAAGCTGGGACACTTTCCACTGGTCGTCGACCCAGTCATCCTTAAGGTCCGTTTCAAGAGGGTGTTGATTGACAGCGGCAGCGGCCTCGACGTTCTATTCAAAGGAACGCTAGCTGCACTCGGAATCGCCGAATCCTCCCTCCAGAAGATGGATACGCCCTTCTATGAGATTGTCCTAAGGAAGGCCTCCATACCACTCAGCACTATCACTCTGCCGATCACGTTTGGAACTCGGGATAATTATAGGACCGAGCATATCAAGTTTTACGTCGCCGACTTTAAGACCGCTTACCACGCCGTGCTTGGGCCGCCGTCCCTCGCCAAATTTATGGCGGTATCTCACTACGCATATCTGGTCCTTAAAATTCCTGGACCAGGTGGGCCTTCTCCGTGAAGGGGGATGTTGCCACCTCGCATGCCTGCGAGCGGGATAGCCTCGTCTTGGGAGAGGCCACGGACATTTCTATTCGGATGGAAGAAATGGTCCAAGACGTCAAGACGACGCCGACCACCAGCATGGAGCTCCCGACTGCCGCACCATCTACGTCAAGCCTGGTGCCCTCGCCTGCTGAGTACAAAAGTATTCAGCTCTCGGACGCCGACCACTCCAAGACAGCATAGATCGGGACGACGCTGGATCCTAAATAGGAAAGCGCGCTCGTCAGCTTCCTCCGCTCCAACATCGACATTTTTGCCTAGCAGCCATCTGACATGCCTGGCGTACCTCGGGAGTTGATCGAGCATGAACTCCGTGTTTTCCCGACCGTCCAGCCGGTTAAGCAGAAGATGCGCAGATTTGCTCAAGATCGCAAAGAAGCCATCAAAGAAGAAGTCGCACGCTTGTTAGCAGCAGGATTTATAAAAGAGATGTATCATCCCGACTGGGTAGCAAATCCGGTCCTTGTAAAAAAGAAAAATGGGAAATAGAGAATGTGCATTGACTACACCGATCTCAATAAGCGATGCCCTAAATATCCATTCCCGCTGTCGCGTATTGATCAAGTGGTCGACTCCACTGTCGACAGTGCCCTTTTATGTTTCTTGGATTGCTACTCGGGCTACCATCAGATTAGCCTGAAGGAGGAAGATCAAGAGAAGACATCATTCATCACCCCATTCGGCACCTACTGCTACACGTCAATGCCTTTTGGGCTGAAGAATGCGGGGGCTACGTACCAGTGGGCTATTCAACGCTGTTTGGCTGATCAGATTGGCCGCAATGTTGAGGCTTATGTGGATGATATCGTCATCAAGTCCAGAAGACCAGAAGATCTCATCGCCGACCTCCAAGAGACTATAGACAACCTTCGCAAATTTCGATGGTGGCTCAACCCGAAGAAATGTGTCTTCGGGGTGTCGACTGGAAAGCAGTTCGGGTTCATAGCCAGCAGTCGGGGAATTGAAGCAAATCCTGAGAAGATCTCCGCAATTTTGAACATGACCAAGCCTAGCAGCGTCAAGCATGTCCAGCGCCTAACAGGCTGCATGACATCAATTGGTCGGTTTATTTTCCGACTAGGTGAGCGCGGAATGCCCTTCTTCAAGTTGCTAAAAAAAGAAGGTGATTTTGCATGGACACTGGAGGCCGATCAAGCATTCGCCGATCTCAAGAAGTTTTTATCTTCTCCGTCTGTCTTGGTTGCGCCGACTCCTGGTGAAACACTCCTCCTCTACATCGCCGCCACGACCCATGTGGTCAGCACCGTCATGGTTGCCGAGCGCCTGGAGGAAGGACATGCCTATCCGGTTCAAAGGCCGGTACATTTCATATCTAAGGTGCTTGGATCATCTAAAGTCCGATACCCCCAGGTCCAAAAGCTGCTGTACGCCGTCCTTATCACCGCTCGGAAGCTCAAACATTATTTTTAAGCTCTCTCGATGAAGGTGATCACAGAATTTCCGCTCGGCGATATTTTACGGAATCGATATGCAACTGGTCGGATCGTGAAGTGGGCCATTGAGTTAGGAGAATACACTCTTAACTTCAAGCCCCGCACCGCCATCAAGTCCCAAGCCCTCACCGACTTTGTAGCCGAGTGGACTGAGATCCAACTCCCACCCGCAAGCGATCGCCAAGAGCATTGGGTCATGTATTTTGATGGGTCTCTCAGCATTGACGGAGCAGGAGCTGGAATTCTCCTAATATCCCCTCAAGGTGAAAAGTTAAGATATACTCTCTAGCTATTATTCATGGCGTCTAACAATGCAGCCGAATACAAAGCTCTCCTTAATGGTCTGCGCATCGTCATCTCCCTTGGGGTTCAAAGATTAATGGTATATGAATATTCTAAATTCTTTATTAGCCAAGTCAACAAAGATTGGTCTTATACCAGCGAGAAGATAGATGCTTATTGTCAAGAGATCCGCAAGCTAGAGGGAAAGTTTAGTGGCCTTGAGTTCCATCATGTCCTCCAAGACGAGAACTTGGCTGCTGACTTCTTGGCCAAGCTAGCCTCGTCCAGAGCCCCTATGCCAAGTGGTATTTTCCTCCAGGAACTCCCGAAGCCATCAATTCAACTTGATGAAGAACAACCTTCGGAGACTCAGCAAGCCCCATCAGTTTTGGTCATTACCGACACTGAAGACGACTGACGAAAGCCGATCATCGATTTCATCCTCACTGCCAAGACTCCGGAAGATAAAAATACAGCAATTCGCCTATCCAGAAGGAGTAAACAATATGTTATAGTGGGATCAGAGTTATATAAGAGAGCAGCTTCAACCCGAGTACTCATGAAGTGCGTCAGCAAAGCAGGAGGCTTAGAAATTCTCAAAGAAATTCACTCGGGCATATGCGGAAATCACGCCGGCGCTCGGACTTTGGTCGGCAAGGCTTTCAGGTCGGGCTTTTATTGGCCGACAGCTCATGAAGATGCCAAGCTACTAGTTCGCAGCTGCCTAGGTTGTTGATTTTTCGCCAAGCAACATCATCTCCCTGCTCAAGCACTCCAGACCATCCCGGCCTCATGGCCGTTCGCATGTTGGGGGTTCGATATGGTCGGACCCTTTCCAAAGGCCGCTCAGGGTTATGATCGTCTGTTTGTAGCCATTGATAAGTTCACCGAGTGGATAGAAGTAATGCCACTAAGGACAAGCACAACTAAGAAGGCTGCAGAGTTCATCCAGGGCATAATATATCGTTATGGCATTTCTAATCAGATCATCACAGACCTGGAAACTCAATTTACCGGTAATGACTTTTGGGAATTCTATGAGGATTGGTGTATTGAAGTCAAATATGCTTCTATTGCACACCCGAGAGCCAACGGTCAAGTTGAAAGAGCTAATGGCATGATATTACAAGGGTTAAAGGCTAGAATATTTGATCCACTCACTAAATATGGCAGTCAGTGAATGAAAGAATTACTAGCTGTTCTTTGAGGTCTTCGAACTCAGCCGAGCCGAGCTACTGGTCGGACTCCGTTCTTTCTTGTGTATGGGTCGGAGGCTATCATATCGGTAGATATGTTGTATGAGTCCCCCAAGATTTAGCATTATGAAGAAGCTGCAGCCGAGCAAACAAGAGAAGAGGACATTGATAGTCTTGAAGAAGCTCGTCTAGCAGCTGCGATACAATCTGATTGGTACCAGCAAGGATCAAGAAGGTACCATGACCGTAATGTGCGTGGTCGGTCATTCCAAGTGGAAGATTTAGTCCTTCGTCGAGTACAATCAGCAGTCAGCACCAACAAGCTATCAGCTCCATGGGAAGGACCATACATCATCTCCGACGTCACCCGACCAGGATAATATCGCCTAATTCGTGAAGACGGTCAAAAAATTATGAATTCATGGAATATTGAACATCTTCGACGCTTTTATCCTTAATAAAGCAAGCTAAGTTATTGTTTTTCAATAAAGATGTTCGACTTTCATTTGCTATCTTTCATTATTTTTGCCTGACTACGAGTGCTTAAAGTCTTATCGCTCAACTCGAAACTCATGATCCGCTCTGATCGAGTTAAGTTCTTCTTTTTACCCGCTGGGGGGATTGGCTTGGCTATTCTGTGATCTACCCGATTGCTTTTTGTCATTACGTTTTGACTACATGTGACGCCTATGGTTCAAAACAGCGTGCATGTGGCTCAAGTTTCTCTATGCTATGGACCTAGACTATAACATACAGTTGAATATTCATACTGAGTGGTCGGGCACAGAACAAACTTAATATTAAAAAACGATGTTATTCCATTACATCAAAATATATACAATTGCATATTGTCTATAATTTTTCTACTCGGCAGGTGCATCTGGATAAATCTGAATGTCTGAGATTAAGGCATCAGCTGTTTCTTCCACCTCTGAGTAGATACGTGGTATTTCGGAG
>KE373075.1:177098-191478 GCA_000418225.1 Zizania latifolia
AGTCTCGGGGGCTGCACTCGGTAGGTGCACCTGAGCGGTGCACTAATCGGGAAAAGTTCGTCCAGATTGAAACTTCAGAGCTCTTTCCGACTGCTCAACTTCATCTGCGCGCCAAAAAGAGCTTGGGGGCTGCTGTCGGGAATATGATCCTGGGCTACCTCCCGAGTGTTTTTAAGCCAATCAGTCAACGGTCAAAGCCCGCTATGAGGACAGTGACGGAGAGCTGAAGACGTCCGAGTCCAGCACTCGGACGAGAAGCCCTCCCGACCGCCTGAATTCGGACAGCCCCCATTAAGATCTAGGCCGTCATTAATCTCCATAATCCCGCAGTTATTAGTGCGGTTATCCTCTGTGTTATTACCTGCAATATGACCGTTTATGTCATTAATATGTCATTAGTAGAAATTTATTCATCATTTGTAACTCTCGATCTGTCCCATATAAAGAGATTGGAGGAAGCCTGAAAAGGCAAGTTGGGACGCACGAAGACACACATCCAGAAGATAAATTCAGATTCATACGATCTGAAGTACCTATACGCTAAAGGTTATTCACGCCCGAAGCACATCCCATATACAGGATTAGGGTTATTATCCTCCGAGAAGCCCAAACCTATCTAAAATCCCCTGTCTCTATCTCTTTGATCGAGATAACCATTAGATCATAGCACCGCATCTTCTTTTAGCCTGACCAAAAAACATTTCTATGGACACCCCTATAGGGTACTGTTGTCTCACACAACGATAGCACCCCTCTCATCCGACGCGCGGTAAAGTAAAACAGTTATTTTCTGATAAGCTGAGATGGCCGAGTTGCCAACAAGAACAACATATTTGGAGATGTTGTATGTTTATGCGATGAAGAGAACAGGAAACCACTGGTACAGTCAAAATGGGAGACGGATCAGCTCCAACCCTAGAAGCTTCCTAGACCAATCACAGGCAAAACACCAGTCGAAAAAGTTCAATATATTATACCGCAAGCGTTACGAGTCCCCAGTACATGTTCTGCCTGTTACGTTAGCACAGGGGGTGAGTTCAGCTACGACCGTCCCCATAGATAAGCTGCCGCCAGGGTCAACCAACATACTGACTCACCCAACGGCGACACTCATCCATAGAGGCTCACATAAATTACAAGATGCTGTACTCTCCTCTAGATTATATGTACAGTTAAAATTAGCAGTCACAAGCCAGCAAAATCTCAAGGAAGCTTATACTTGCGACCTCCATAAGTTATCTGCAAATAGGACGAAAGAAACTGTTAAAATTCTGTTCTCCTACATTGAAGAGCTAAATTGTAAGAAAAAAAACGGTAAGTAGGCACGGACAGCCATCAGTATATCACATGGTATTGATGCATGACATCTAAAACAAGAATCCAGCTTCCAGCATCCTATCTGAGAAAAGGCAGTGGGAAGTTAAAATTTCGCATCCTCAGTCTCTGACCAACCATCTAGATTTCTATTGGGAAAGTTTAGGGTTAGGCACTTACACAGGATATTTTTCAGCATACAACTAAAAATTACAACTATAATATTCAAAAAGTCAACATATCAGGTATTTACTGTAAGGACCCAAGGTCCAACTCCCACTTGTAACAGATCACTTGCAACTACCGACCTTAACCTTGTATTTTGTCAACTTATCAAGGGATATTTTATTGTATAAAAATCAGAGTTTCACACACACTGCAAACTTAAACGACAACATAAAAACGTACCATTGCTGGACTTTTCTGAACTCTGTGAGTACAGGGTATATGTTTTCAAAGGCAGTATACGTCTCATCCCTCACCTAGAAAAACATACATTCAGATATACAAAACAGAATAAAAATCAAGGGTATACGCGAGAAAAGACTGCTAACCTTTGCTCCAGTCAAAACAATCTTGCCTGAAACAAAAATCAGAAGAACAATCTTCGGTTGCTTCATCCGATATATCAGACCAGGAAACAGTTCTGGCTCATACTGTAAAACAAAAGATTCAAAACATGAGAATAACAAAACACTGAAAGTAAGATCCTAAAAGAAACATGCAAGCAATTAACTTACACTTGAGAAAGCACCATGAGAATATGCAAGCCCCTCCAGCCTGATCGGAAATTTTACATCACAAGAGCCAACAATATTCTGAATCTTGAAGTCCTGATATAGTTGCAAAGAGTTAGTTATAATCTCACAAAATGGAATTGGTGGGAAAAGGTACAGTGAAAAGCAAGCCTGAGATGGTTACCTTGAATTTAGCAGGAAAGCCAAGCTTCTGAATAATACGAGCATACTGGTAATATAGAATGATATTGTTAGACTTCAGAAACATCATAAATAAATCGAAAGAAAGCCATCTGATACCTTTCTTGCTGCAAGCTTAGATTGCTGTTCGCTCTTTGCCCCAGTACAGACCTGGTATAATACATCATAAGATATTAAACATACTACACAAGTAGGATGGATAGAAACAAGATGACCATTCTCTCAAAATTGAACACTTCTCTCTCAACGAAAACTATGACCAAAGTTCCTTTGTTTCAAACATTTTTTTGTCTAACCAAAGGCAATGGCAAGGTCAATGATGGCCAGGAGCTATATCATGACAAAGAATAAAATAATTCCCCGACCATATTTCCAGTTTATGAAATTTCCGTGGAGAATCAAATTTGATTTGTTTTGACTAAAAAGCAAATGTGCAGCAGAATGGTGTCCTGAACACTCAGCATTTGTAAGTCCACTGCTTAACAGCCAAAATCCACATGCCATAATAGTAAGCATAAGGTTGTGCACTCCTTTTATTCTCATGTTCAAAAATTGAAACCCTGAAATCCTTTGATCAGTAAAATTTATCACTGGAGAGCATTAATTATTCCTTATGATTAGAACCAGCAAAGCAATTTCTAATGAAGATGTTACCTCTAAAAAAGTGAAAGTTCATCACCAACCATTCTTCAATAGCTTATTTGGATAATGATAGACCAAATGATATCTC
Source organism: Zizania latifolia (assembly GCA_000418225.1). NCBI lineage: Eukaryota > Viridiplantae > Streptophyta > Magnoliopsida > Poales > Poaceae > Zizania > Zizania latifolia. The sequence continues at coordinate 180,081 of KE373075.1, forward strand.
ACAAGTACTCCCTCCATTCGTTTTTAACCAAATAAATCAATTATGTATTTACTTATTCAAATTTCATAACCTATTATGTATTTAATTACCAAAATCAATATATTAACCCAAAAATAAAATCAAAATAAGTTTTCACTGCCGATTATCCTTCCACAAGTAAATTCTATAGGCTTAATTATTGTGGATGAAAAGCAATTTTGATTATTCTTCGTAACCATGAACGATTTAACAAGCACTAACTATATGTTCACAAAAAAAACACTACTCGTCCAGTTATCATTCTATAGCACCAGAATGCAACAATAATTAAGCCAGCAAAATACAAATAGAGCAAAATAAAAAATTCACATATTTAACATGGAGCTAAAAGCTATATGAATCACATATTGACGTGATACCTGTTAAAAATGTAAATAAAAGCTAAAAGTTAGTGAGCTAATAGCAACAGTTGTTTGGAGCAAAAACAGTTCATGAATCAATTAGTATTCCAATAGCTACAAGATCAACAGGTAGCCGCTAAATGAATGCAAAAACAACTCATGAGCCAATAAGCAGCTGAATAGTAAAGAACATGTGTGCAGCCTTAACTGCAAAGGTTGAACCGTACCATTTTACCCGATGCAAATATTAGTGCCGTAGTTTTGGGTTCTCTTATTCTCATTATAACTGCAGCAAAACGCTGTTTAAAAGAAGAGTTAGCAAAGTAAAACATAAATTATAGTGCATGTAAGACATGATATATACTAAACAGCACAGTTTCGAAATTTATTTGAAACGCAATTAGTTTGTTCATGGGACATGGTGGGTGTATCTTCACTATCTGGACTCAGAGTTAACCTATAAAACTGAACTGCCAGCTATGGAGTTACCCATGCTGACATTTAAAAATGCACTCAGCTCAGCCACGTAGTGGCCACTATTCCAATAACGAATATCAGGAAAAAAACATTAGATGCATAAATGGACCTCTGTTACATACATAGCAAGTGTACCATCCCATTCATAGTACACTCTTAAATGTTAAGAAAATATCCTTTCGAGAAAGAGCAGGGACACAAGAACACACCAAAGGCCATCATACCTTTGGATTATATTCTGCATTGCGTGCTTGCAAAGCTATAGCTTTAAGGTCTAATTTACATTCCAAATTGACCGTCGATACAATGTTCCTGCCATCGAAAAAGAAGGGAATACACAATAAGGACTTAAATCTTCTAATGGAGAGTAGCCAACAGAACCCCATAAGCAAAAACAGAGTAAAACACATGTGGCCTAGCAGCTATGATCCCATCATTGCAACATAAATAACCCAGCAATGCAGCAAAATAGACATGCCCGCTTCTGAGAATGCTCAGCAGCAAGTATACTATGACAAGCAACAATATAGGCATGCCCAACTTTTACAAAATGCACACCAGCAAGCAGGTATACATGCCAACTTAGCAACACAAGCAAGCCTGACTTTTCAATGCATACATGCTACTAATGTGTCAAGTTCGTCAAAATTGGCCAATACATCTATAAGATGTTAGTAGGTCATATATCGATCAAGCTGATATGTACTGTTTCACAAATTCCACCGTATAAAACATGCATTGACTCTTGCAATGCCATCTATATCACACAAGCACCATAAACTCATCCGCAAATATAATCCCTCTAATCTTAGATATCTCAATTGCCAGACAAGCTTCTACACATCGTTTATATACATCTCACATCCATCTCGTTCTGCATTTTCCACGAGGTGGAAGACTCAAATTTTAATGTTAAGAGGCACGCTTGATTATATGTCGGATTGTCTCCAAGCTGATTCTCCAACGTGTACATCATGGTAATAGCCTATGGTGGTGGTAAACGATGTTTTATTATGAGCATAAAGCTTTGACCAGACAAGAAATCATTTCGCCATTTTCTTCTCCTCGCGGATTCACAGATCTGAGGACCCCGAATATCTAACCCAAGACACCTTTTGCATGCTTGCAACACCCCAAAACAAAACCAACAGAGCGGCACGAATCAGCCACTCCGCCGCCGCACCCAACAAGCTCAGGGACACCAAACCCAAGGCGGAACAAGGAATCTTTCTCCCCGCCCACACGAACCCGCAGATCCGCACAGATCCGGGTTCCGGGACTTACTGGAGCGTGGGGACGATGCCGGAGGGGTGCTTGGCCAGGTCCACGGGCTCGCTCCCCTCCAGCGCCGCCGCCTCCGCCATGGCCCAGCCCCGATCCGCCCGCCCCGGCGAATCCCACCAAAACAAGCCCTGAATGGGCGGGAAGAGGCGCGCGAAGCAGAGGAAATTCGAAATCCGGGGTCTTTTATAGAGATCGGGAGGAAGAGGTGAGCGGGAGAAGGGAGAGGGGCTAGGGTTATCTAGCCGGCGGGGTCTGGGTGAGAGGGAGAGGAGGCGTGTGCAGTGACGCGGTGTGCGATGTGTGGGAGGGGGGTCGGGGGGGAGAGGTGGAGGTGGATGGGTGGGTGGAGTCCCCGGTCGGTGGGCCTTTTATAGGGGGGAGGAGTGACCTGCTGCAGCCGGTCGCGGCGGTGGGGTGTTGTTTCGCGTGGGAGGTGGCTGTTCTACGTGGTGGGATTCTGCGCGAAGACACTGACATGTGGGGTACAGTTCTTACTGGGGCGGTGGGGCCGTGATGTCGGTGACTGACTGACTGGGTGGGTTTGATATTTAAAGATTGTTTGACAGTATATTTCTAATAGTATATTTATTTGATTTTATAAAAAATATTAATATATTTTTATTTAAATTTGATCAAAATTAAAGAAGTTTTACTTATTCAAATCAAACGACTTACAATATAAAACAAATGTACTATAATTCATTAGAAGAAGATATCTCCTCCGTCCCAAAATACAACCATTTCTACCATTTAAATTTTGTCCCAAATGTTACAACTTCTATAATTTTCTCTTCTAAATCTTTCTATTTTACCTCTAGCTGGAGTACTAGTTGTATGTAGTACTAATTGAGGGGTAGTTTGAGCTTTTTTTCTTGCATCTTAATAAACACGCTAAAGTCTAGAAATGACTATAATTTGGGACAGAGAGAGTAGATAATTTATTTTACCATTATAGCTAAGAAACTAGCTAACACTCGAGCATCTATGATGAGATATAACCTTAATCAGTGACGAATGAGTTTATCATAAATGATATTTGATCAATAATGTCTCAATTCATCTTAGATAGGTAGCCAACCATCATAGATATCATCATATGTGATGGTTGATAATAACAATTTATCGCATATAGCTTTATCATATATTACATATGTGGGTCGTTCCATTCTAGCTAGCTTCACCACTTGGTCATCACTATTTGTGATGGGTACTAATGATGACCTGTCACGTATAACTTATTTGTAGTGGGTCGTTATTACCACCTGTCACAGATGGCACATCTATGATAGATCGATAGTTATGACCCATCATAAATGATATTTTTAATATAAAAAATATTTAATTTATTGGCTAGCCTTAGTACGCTAGCCATACCCTTTGTACAGAGATCAAATATCTCATGTTTTTAATAACACACATGTATTTCTTATTCTTGACAACACATATATTTCATATCCTTAACAACACACGTATTTTATATTTTTAGAAGCACATATATTTTATATCCTTCACAACACAGATAGATAAAAGGGTATCATAAGGAGGAGGAAGTTTCTATCGGTATAACATTGCACTCAACTTTATCAATAGCCAATTGGTTGGATTCTTATACAATCATATTTGGTGTCCTCCCCATATCCTTGATGTAAGTGGTCTTGACAATCTTATTCTCCTCGACAGAAACTTTTTCAACACGATTCTATGTCTAGCTTGTCACCGTCCTTGCCCTCGTCCTCATCCTCATCATCATTATCCTTGGCCATTATCAAATCGATAACAGTACATGGACTCACAGCCCCCCCCCCCTCCATCTCCTATGTCATCGATTGCATCCTCGTCCTCATCCTGCCAAACAAGACGAGTAAACATCGGACTAAGCGATGCTAATATTGTTCGATGTTATGTCCAACAGTGGATCTAGAGAAGACACACGCATGACACGAGGATTCGAAGGGCCTGGTAACAAAACCTATCACATGATAGACTCTATGTCTACCAAAAATTAAAATTATAATTATTGTAAATGCATATAAACAATTAGAAGACACAAACACACACCCACATTATACATGTCGGCCGCCGTGGTGATGCATCGTCTTGTCGGGACTAGGGCGACAACAGTGGTTAGAATAAGTTCTGGCTAGGTTCGGAATGTTTGCAATTGAAATCTAATATGACTAAAAAATAATATTATAATACAACACTAATATATCTTGAAATAAAATATTCTTCGTACAACACACCATTCATGAACAATGGCATGATTAGGACTAGAAAAAAGCATGCAAGAAGTTTATTTCAACTATTCATTTCAATAATACTATACATTTTGAACATGTTATTCAGTTCACTATTCATTGTACTATGTACTTATAAATTGTTCGTTAGATCCACATGGACGTTGATCTAATATGACTAAAAAATAATATTATAATACAACACTAATATATCTTGAAATAAAATATTCTTCATACAACACACCATTCATGAACAATAGCACGATTAGGACTAGCAAAAAACATGCAAGAAGTTTATTTTAACTATTCATTTCAATAATACTATACATTTTAAACATGTTATTCAGTTCACTATTCATTGCACTGTGTATTTATAAATTGTTCATCAGATCCACATGGACGTTGCAATCAATCCACATGGACGTTGCAATCAAATCAGACAAAAAAAATACAAAAAACATGAATCATTCACACAAATCACATCATATAAGACTATAATTTGAATTACTATATATCATTCTAAGCAAATGTTTAAACCTTAGCTAGGTTATACCTTGAGATGGAGACGGCAACACAGGGGGTTGCCGACGTGGAGGAGGTTGTCGCAGTGTAGGCGAACTGATGCGGCGGTGGCGTAGGCACAACAGTGTTCGGGGTGGTCGACAGCAGCGGTGATGTAGATCAGGGTAGGTGGCGATGGTAGTTAGAGCTTGGTGGTTTTAGTGAAGTGTGCATGGGGGACTTATCAAATATTTGGATGACGTCTGTGGGAACTAATTAGCGTCTCTCTAAAATATGTTAAATGACTTATCTATGATGAGATGTTGTTTAAGACATGTCACAGATGAGTCATTTGTGATGGTCTATAACTAAAACTTACCATAGTTGTTAGATCATCTATGACAAGTCATAGATACGGGCCGATATAGATGACGTATCATCTATGATGGGTTACCATCATATGGGGCATAATATTCTAACCATCATAGATGACAACTATTTATAATGGATCATCTTCACTAGGCTCCAATGATCTTATATTAGATGGTTATTTTTTAACCATAAGAGATGTCATCTTCGATGACTCTTTATATTCTATTATAGATGACATGTCATTGATGCATAATTCTGACTTAGTATAACTTTCCTCGGTGACAATTACGCATCTCCAACTTAAAAAAAAACTTAATTAATATATGTACTACTATTCTGCTAATAAAATATTATTTGAAAGGGATGGTTTTGGGTCTGCTGGCTATAGGCACCGTGTTTTTTTTTTTGGAAACTAGGTGGAGCCTTTTCAATCACCACGGTATTTTTCGTTGCTTCTGTTTAGTCTAATTAGACGTTGGTGCTGTCTTTCAATATAAATACCCTAAAAAACAACATCAAGTTCATTTCTTGTTGTTCACACAAAAGTTCTATCTCCTTAAAAAAATCAAAAGCTCATCAGTTAAGAGAAAGGACAGTGATGTATCCATCAAACACCACAAACCCCAATTCAATAATCTCCAAATACCCATGCAGACAATACAGGTTTTCAATGCAATTCAAACATTCCACAAACCCATTTTTTTTACATCTCACAGGACCAATTTTGTACATCTCATGTGACCCAGCTGTTTCCATCACCTCGATCGGTTCTTGTAGAATTTCTCTCTTTGGCGCCCCAAGCAATTATCAACATTATGCACAAACTTCATCAAGCTTTCGAGATGTTCATCAACAAATATGTTTTGTGCACTCGTCAAATGGTCCTTTTAGAGCTGTAGAAACAAGAGCCGCTGCCGGAGGTGAGGAAGAAGGGCCTGGCTGTGCGGTTTTCCCCCTAGTTTCGCAAGAGCTCTCACTGGAAGGGGATTCTTGTATGGGCGCCTACCGGAGAAGCCATCGACCAGGATATGATAGACTGGCAGTCCAGCTAGATACGACATACCATGTCGGAGCTACTAGGATTTCTCTAGGGTTCAAACTAAGACTAAAACTACTTATGTCAATGCACACACCAAAATATAATAAAAGCAAGACAAAAATATATAATTCAACTAAAAATTAATAATATGTCATATTAATCATTAGCGTACCATACATTCATACATTGTATATATACTTGTTTATATCCTTGCCACAAACTATTGTTTTTGTTTTGTTACTTACCGTTCAAATCTGCCAAATAAACTATACAGACTGCTGCCGAAATGTCAAAATTCAGCAGCAGTTACTACAGCTAGTAACATTGCATTTATGGTAGACAGGAAGCTTATGTAATATATTTTGAACAAAACTCGCATGCAGGTAGAAAAGAATTACACAAATACACCATATATCATATCCAAATCTTGGAATGAGTGTACCTTCCATAATATCAGCTGTAACTTCCCAACGTACAAATAATTCAGCAGCTCAGACAGGGTATGTGAAACTGAGAGATGCAGGTCTTACCTTAGAAACTTAAATTTACAGTGTGTTTTACAAGTTGTATGATCCCATGAACCACAGGGATCAGCATAACCAAAAGCTGTTAGTAGCAGTGTCGTTCAGTTATTTCCGAAGAGTGCATCACCAGAATAGCTCAACATATTTGGTATAATCACCTGCTAAATTTTGAAGATACTTCCAGCTCTCCACGAGTCCAGCATGTTTGCCTCCTTTCAAATTCACCATTCAATCTTAAACAACCGAAGGAGATTGGACAAAGAGAGCGAGGTTTCTCCATGCTTATATTCCTTCAATCCCATTTGTGATGCGAGATCCATATTTGTAAAAAATTCATGCTTTTGAATCAGCTGGAGCTGGCTGACTAGGGTCGATGTTCATGTGATCCTTCACAAATGTCCGAAGGCATCCATTGATTACCCGAGGAGCACCTCCATCACAAAACCGTTTTGCCAAATCAACAGCCTACCGACAATGGACATGATGAGATAGATATTTTGCATGTTTGTTTTCTCAAAGTTAAAGTATGAAGGAGATGGTGATAAAATAGTAACCTCATTAATGACAACTTTGTGAGGTGTCCCTTTCGATGTCATCTCTGCCATGGCAATATGAAGAATGCATAGTTCAAGGATCCTTGCAATAGGTTCATCCTGCCCACAAAATACGATAATGTAAACATGCAACTAAGAAGGTGATAGTTTGAGCGAAAAAACATCAAGCAATATATTATCCTTCATATTCTTAAAATTGTCTAGAAAAATAATGTGATCTTTGGATAGAATGAATTAATATTGCTGGAAACATTTCAGATATTTCAAGAAGGTAGCTGTGCCAAACTCATGCTCAGCTCTTTGGCTTTTGTATTGAATAGCTAGCCCATCAATGGGATGCCTACGCCTATAGAAAATCAAGCCCCATAAAAAGGGAAATGAACCATGTCAACAATAAGAAAGGTGGAGTCCTGAAAAAACTTCATTCCATCACACCAAATAAGTGGCTAACTAAAAAAGGCAAAGCAACCATTTTTTAGACAGTAAAGAAATCCTGGCCTCTGCATCGTGGGATGCACACAGCCGTAACAAATGGTGGGCACTTAACATGTTTCGAATGTCACTTGCTCAGCTGCACAGGCACCTGAAACTAGATGGCCTCAATTACTATTTAGCCTTTAATTACTATTAATTAGCCTTTGCATACCCTTCTTCATATAAACTTAGCTAATTATATCCTTTTTCACATCCTTCTATATCAATGATTTTTTCACTGCCACCCAACAACTACCCTAAACTCATGAATCGCACCCATAATGGTTGGCATAATCCCATAATGGACACGCTACCCATTAAGGAGAGGCCGACTACCTTCCACAGCTACCCATTAAGGTTGTTATCCCAGCGACCTAACATTATATATGACCAATCTAGATAGCAAAATCCCTCATTAGTCACTTGTGAACAAACATAGTAGCTATCTATCATATATAATGCCTTTCAATTCAATAGATAAGGATGTGTGCTTATGAACAACTTGGCATGCATGCAAAGGGATCCAATGGGACAATATACAATGATGAAAAAAGTATCCAACCTTCCAGTTCTGGGGAGTTATTTTGTTGATGATATCAACATGCTTATCCCATCCACTGGCAACAGCCACTAAATTTTCCCGAGCCAGTCTGTTAAGAAAGTATCTAATTAGAAAAAACTACAAGAACTCCACATCTGAAACACGTATACCAAAACAACAGCGTGTCCATTATGGGATTATGCCAACCAAAAGAGCGGTGAGAAGGAAACATACCGTAACACAAAGTTGTTGTACACCAGCTTTGGAGGAGCTGAAAGAACCTCTGCTTCTGAACATAAGACAACAAACCTTATGTCAAATTGCGTGACAATAAGTGATCTCATATAGACACAAAATTTTCACAAAAGAATATATTATTTCTGGAACAAATTACAAATATACTGCAAAAGGCACAGCTGTGCTTGTTTCTTCTTTTTTCTAAAAAGGAGAAGTCCAGCTTCTTTGCAATGAAAAAAAATTAGGGTAAGACATTTATATTTATATTCGTAACAGTTCTAAGTCAAGATTGCAAAAAAGATGAAAAACTCTAGTATAATATTCAAAATTAGGTTCTTCAATTCAAATTGAAAATGTTTAAAGTATGTCCAAGTTCACAAGGACAGGATTTGGGTACTCCAAGGAACTTTTGCTCTTGCAAGTTGTTGTACGATTTGAAACTTGTAATTTGTGTTTGTAAGTTCAAACTCTACACTTATATGAGTTGTTTTCCACAATGTAGTCAGGCAAAAAAGTCACATAGCTCATAAGGAAATGTTCCAAGTTACAGCCCTGCTTGGTACACCAGCTTAGAAATAGAAACTTAGAAAGTGTTTTGCTTATTTGCAATGAGAAGTAATTTTCAGATAAAACTTTTATATTTGTATTCATAATGGTCTAAAATAAAAAACTGCCAAAAAAGAACATTGAAAAAACCTTAATATAATATTCAAGACTAGATTCTAAAATTCAAATTTGCTAAAACTAGAGCCTTCTAGTTCAAGTGTCCAACCAAGCAGGACCTACATCATCTACCACTGCTATATCCCCAATTGTCATCCAACAAGTTGCAGTGTAATTCAATGAGATTAACATTTTAAAAAGGAAATTGCATGGCCATATGGTCATGTTTGTTACCGTTTGCTGAGTCCTTCTCGTTCTGACTATTGAGCTTCTCAGCCTCCTCCTCCGTCCCAACCTCCAGAGGTCCCCCACCGAAGCTCATATGGTTGTAGTTCAGCACACACGTCTTATCGAAAACAAAGCCGGTCTCTGAAAAAATATATAAATCAAGACCAAAATGAGGGCAATTAGAAACCGAATCTTGTGTAATAAAGGTTAAACATTTGCAGCCGTTGTGCAGTACAGTGATGCTGCAAGTTGGATCCCAAGGATAGTGAAAGAAGCTGAGAGCCTGAGAGGCGTCAGGGGAGGCTCACCTCTTCTTGCTTTGATCCTGCGGTCGAAGAGACGCACCACGTCGGCGCCCTCCAGGCACGCCGCGTAGGAAATCATCCTGCAATCACGGTGGCAGCCAGCCATAAGAGAAAACAGAAACCCCCTGCAAGGCTGCAACCGAATCGAGCAGCTCCAATTCTCGGGGTTCGAGGAGGACTCACAGCGCGAGCTCGCGGGCGGCGCGGGGGCTGCAGAAACGCCCGGAGCGGTCGACCTTGGAATGCGCCACGCCAGCAGGCGCGGTTGACGGCGGTGGCGGCGGCGGGTTTGAGACGACAAGCGTCGCGCGGGAGGAGGCGACAGCCCGGGACAGCGGCGTCCGGTCGCCGCGCCACGCGGCGGGAGTCACGAGGAGACGGCTTGGTCTAGCCGCCGCGGGATACGACGAGGAGGAGGACGTGGCGGTGGTACCGAAGGCGGATACAGCGGTGGCCGCTTCCATCTTGCTCGGCGCCGCGCGGCGGTGTAGCTGCGGTAGAGGGACGAGGTGGTGGTGGTGTGCGTCGAGATGGAAATGGCGGAGGCCGGAGGGGATAGCGAGGGGATAAGGTGGTTGCTTCCTCCGAAGCTACGCGGGCCGGCACAGATGTCGCCCTCCTGAGGCCCCGTTTTGATGGGCCGGAATTTAGTTCAAGCAGACGGCCCATCTACTCTATTCGGCCTATCTAGTAGATGGGTCTGTATTTCGGCCCATAAACATGATGCACCTATGCGTCACAAATAAAAAAATGTATATATACAAAATGTGTGTTTGGTTTAGCTATATATTTTGAAAAGACGGTACGAGAAAAAAGCTACAATGAGTTGATAACTACGACAAAGCTATAAAGTTATTTAATTAGAGTAGTTGTAGACGACGACAAGTAGAGACATCACAAATAAAGGTGACGACAAATGGAAAAGACGACAGAGGAGAGCGTTGATGACGACGGTCTAGGATGGCCAAGGGAAACGACGGTCTAGGATGGCCAAGGGGAACGGTGGTGACAATGAGCTGGAATGACTGAGGGGGTGACGGTGGCTATAGACAAGAACGGTGACAAACAGAGACAGTGAAGGGGTGACGTCAAGAGAGTAGCTAAAGGTAGGGACCGTAGGCGACAGGGAAGATGAGAGACAACAAGGTCTCGATGGCATTGTAGATAAATATTACTGAGAAGTTAAATCTATGTAATGTATAACTTTTAAATTTGCAATGGAAAAACCTACTATAGTTGAAAGTTATGTATTCATCCAGATATTTGTTTGGTTTTAATTTTAACTTTTTAAACGATAAGCTAATTAAAAAAAGCCGAACAAAATACAATACAAGTAAAATCGTAAAAACATTTACAAATGTAACCTCGGCTGTCTCGTATTAGGCTAGGATTAACATCAAAATCAATCATAGGGAAGCCATAACGGTCAGAACGGAGAGCAGCACGGCGGTGGCCGCCGCCACCGTCAAGGCCACCGGCCGCCCGGCTGCCGACGGCTCGATCTGTATGGTGAAGTTGCAGGCGTCTGTGGAGGGGTTCTGCAGCGTCTGCACGGCGAGCCCCTGGAAGCCGCAGGACTCCT
>KE373075.1:192033-203817 GCA_000418225.1 Zizania latifolia
GTCGAAGTTGGCGTCGAACACGTTGGTGTACTGGATGCCGTTGTCCACGACGGGGCTGTCGGTGCCATCGAAGAAGGCGAAGTCGAGCGGGAAGTTGTCGTTGCTGTACAGGCTCAGGAACGGGTAGATGTTGACGGTGAACGGCGCACCGGTCTGGTTCAAGAACTGCACGATCTCCGTCATGAGGCCAGCGATGTCCGACCGGAACCGGCCGGTCGACGGCACCTGGTTGTCCTTGGGCGAGTTGTACACGTCGGCGTTCAGCGGCACGGTGGCCTTGATTGTGTCACCGTGGCCGGCGTCGTCGAGGGCTCGCTGGATGTTCCGCAGAGCAGGGAAGGTGACGTTCAGGAACGTGCCATTGAGAGACGACAGGAAGGGCTCATTCCCAACGGCGACGTATCTGCAGGGAAATTTTCATCAAGAAACCGAATTACCAACAGAAGAAATCTCAGCATAATTTACAAACTTATTATGGTTAACTTGTCTAATTTGCAATCATAGATTCAGGAGTTGTAGAGGAATGTGATTAGGATAATTTCAATGTTAGACATCATACATAATTTTTATCTCTTATATATTACATAAAACCAGTCATGTACCTAACTATCTCAATGTAAGCACTACTAATTTAATATGATAATTTAATAACACTTCTAACCTTTTCTTATTTAATATGACTTAGTTTCCTAAGTTTTTTATTTAATATATTATCATATCATCTTTTATCATATATGGCGTACTTTGAAATTTGTTGATTCGGTGTCCAAATGATAAACTTTCTGTTTTTTTTACAAATTTGGCGTACTTTGAAATTTGTTGATGTGCAAATCCCACGGTGTCCAAATGACGAACTTTCTGATTCTTTTTTTACAAATTGCGTTAAACAGTTCCATGTCATAGAGACTCTGAGTGCATGTCTACAGGATGTAGATGGCCACTAAAACTAGATCAAGTACCCTACTTAAAGATAGCTAATCCCTTTTTGAGACAACAATTCAGAGTATGATCCTTGTGTGTTCACTAGTGATGACACATCATATTCAGATATTTCAATGCCTAAACAACTAGCAGATAATGCCTAATGGTAGATTCTTCAGGCAGCATCTGGACAGAACAAATGCAACGGACATGCATAGCTTTATCTTGCAACTTGTTGATGTTAAATGTGCCACTTTACTGATAAAAAGGCTTCTCTGAATCAGCCAGCAGAATATCCACGTCTCCACACAGTAATCAAGCACTTTAAGAGTATTATTATATTATCCAAGATAAGCTACTAAAGATTTTTGAATGCATATTAGAACCAGAACCATGAGCAATTAAGGCAAAGGAAATTAATAAGCACTGAGTATGTCAGAACCAGAAGAAAAACCCATAAAAATTCTGAAAAAGACGAACATATCAATCAATGGAACTTTGATAACTGATAAGTACAATATGACACCTGAAGATGCATCAACTGCATGGAAGAGAGAGAAAAGAGAACCAGAACCAGATTGCACCGTGCAGACTGCAGAGCAGAGCATCTGAATATCTGAACCAGAGAGGAGATGCATGATCATGCGAGCAAGGAGCTTGTAGTTCAGTTCTGGGCTCACTTGATGTTGACGCCGCCGTCGAAGTTGTACCTGCTGACGTTCTCGTGCACCCAGTCCCTGGCGGCGTCGTAGTCCGTCAACAGGTCGAGCAGGTTGTTTGGGATGGCCACCATGACCTCGACGCCGCTGCCGGCGAGCGCCTCCATCGTCCCGGCGTCGGCGTCGAACAGCTTCACCTTCTTGATGCCATTGTCCTGCAGCATCTGCACCACCGCCCTCGGCGGCAGCGGGTGCGACGCCATCGTGCCCCAGTTCACCCCGAGCCCCTCTGCCGCCGGCAGAAGCCCAACTCCGCCGCCCACGGCCAGCAGCATCAGAGCGGCGAACGCGACGACAACGGCTGGCCTCCGATCAGAGCCCGCCATGATCGACGAGCTATTATAGCTAGCGCAAGAACCAGCTCAAGAACGCGCAGGAGGGAGAGGTAGAGCTAGAGCCTAGAGCCTAGAGCTAGAGCTACCCGGAGGAGGGGTGTGAAATGTGAATTGGGTGATGGCGAGATTGGAGGAGGGTGCGCATGGGGATCGATTATTCTAGTGGCCTGCTTTTTTGGAGGGTGACAAGGACAGGGGATTTTGGATAGAATTGAACGTGTGATGACGAAGAACCACGTAGGAGAAAAGCAGCCGAAAAAAATATTCAAACTTTTCCATTCAAGAACAACCATTACAAGCTCTTTCGTGTGTGTCGCTAGGACTGGGAGTGATGCTGCTTGCGATCAGGTCGGAGGAGGAAGATGATTGGGAGATTATGGGATGGGTTAGAGATGAAAAGAATGGATTGACAACCTGCAGCTTGGAGAATGAGAATAAGAATAAGAACTGGGAAACAAGGGAGAGTGAGAGCTGAGCTAACTAAAGCCAAGTCAAAATGTTAAGTGAAAGTTTCAGTGGTGAGATCAGCTCAAAACAACTAGCTGGAATGCTTGATTTAGACTTTTAGGGGGTAAAGCCGTAAAGGTAAAGGAGAGGGGAGTTACTAAATCTAACTATTTTAGATCAAAATTTTGATAGTACACATTCCACGTAGATAGAAATTAAAGATTTATTTTACTAGTTTATATATAATTGATTTAAGACGATTCTACGTGTCAATAAAATGAAAAGGATAAATCTTTAATTTTTTATTTAAATGGAGATGGAGAATTCAATCTCAAATTGAGGTGATGTTAATTTATGGGAAAGTGAGGCCTCTTTGTTTTCCTTTTCAGTTTATAAGAGCAACATACCCTCCTTACACCAATGGATTTGGGGAGCACGTGTGCTTGTGTTTGTGACTTTGTGGAGTTTGATCTCCTTTGCAAGGTACGAATTTCATTCACGAGAATCAATTCAATCTCGCATTTTAAATAAGTGGTCAATGAATTTCTAATCATATATGACTTCATTGAAAATTTTGGAAAAATATTTTCTGCAAAAATATACTCCTTACAGTAATAAAAAGAAGTCATTTTTGACTTCTGAAAGTCAATCAAACATAATTTTGACTATTTTTTATAATTTGAAACAAAATACAAGGATAATAGTTTGAAAGCTTCAGTGGAGATAAACTTTGCCGTATCATTTTCGTAGAACAATATTTATGGTCCAAACTATATTACTACACGCATTCTAAAGTGACAACTAGTTTTTTTTACTAGAGTATAGTACTATTGATGACGATATGATATGACTACATTATATATTCCTAATTTTTTTATTAGAGTATAGTACCATTGATGATGATATGACTGCCGATATGACATAACTACATTATATATTCAAGCAATCAAAAGTACATACATATTATACGTATTATGTTAGATTTATGATTTATAAATTTAAGCAAATAATGTTACACCACGAGAAATATTTATTTTATTTTGCACAAATATTTACGTTGATTAAAAGAAGGATGTTGTAAATATAAAATGTATAGAATATTAATAAAGTTGATTAGGATCAACCTAAGGTCTTTCAAACTCTCCATGTGTCTCACGCCACTTTAGGACAAGGAAAAGGAGATATGGTTTGACACGTTATAAACTCAAATTTGGACTATTGTAGATATTATACACTCAAATTTGGACTATTGTAGATAGACTGAATTAAAAATAGTCATAACTATGTATGCCAACTGAGATTTGGATGATATTGTATTTTATGGAAAGCTTATGAAGACTATTTTCTAATAGATTTGGTTTCATACCAAAATTCGGTTCGAAACACTTAAAATCATCAAAACAATCCATATTACTTTTTTGGTCCAAATCAAATTAGGCGATAAGGATTTATAGTCTGATTTGTAATACGTGGGTTCCATACGTGAGAGTCTCTTCGTATCCCTAGCCCTATAAATATCTTTGTGTCAGCTATTTCTTAGTTAGGTTTTGTTAGATTAAAATTTAGTCATTGTTACTTTACCTGATAAAACCGTGAGTGGTTAGAACATTGTTTTTTCGTTTGTAGAACACCACATTATTATTTGTGTGTTTTTTATATATAGAAAATTCAGTTACTTCTATATCTTATTTTTTGCTTGTTCTTCGATTACTTTCAGAAATAGGATTGATATGAATAAGTAAGATCAACAACTCATAGTTATAGGTGTATCGATCACTAAGACCCATCATAATGTCTCATATTGTTAGTGTGATCTTTAATGTCTTCTTCACCAAATCGCAGTATCATGACTCACAAAAAATCAAACCAACAAATATACCATTACCACGTATAAACTTATTCACATCAAAGGCTGAGGAGAACACTGACACACAGTGCTAAGGCAAATGGAGCAACGGCGGCAAGGTTGCTGCCGCAACTGTTGAAATCCCCGTGCATGTACCGCAGCTATAGATCTGAAACGTTTATTTTCTATCCAACGGTTGAGATTAGCTCAAAGATACAAGCATGGCTACCCTCTCTCACTTTGCTTAAGCAAAGCAGAGGATACGCTTCTTGCATGATCCAATGGCCCATTTGGCAGATGACTAATGAGTGTTCTTGCGTGATAACAACACCTAGATAAATTTTTTCCCATTGCGTGACATCACGATCAGGAAATTACTGGATGTATTCCGTTCCAACTCATGGTGCAGAACAATGGAAAATTGACCAAACGGGCAGCTGCCTTTCTTCCTTTTTAAGAGATATATACCTTAGAGCATTCTCAACAAAATCTCTATCTCACTCTCTATTTTCAGAAAAGTGTTTCTCTCTCTCCAAATTCAGTCTTTGGTAGAATCTCCATTACAACATCTAAAAATAGATAGGTATCCATATTGGAGAGAGAAACGCCGACTTACCTTTCTCTCTACTCACGCTATCCGGAGCAGTATGTTGCAGGGTATTATTAAAATATAGAGAAGATGAATCAAGTTTGCATTGATAGCTAAAAGATATTATTAAAATATAAAAAAATATGATATGGATGGTCGGTTAAAGTGTGATAAAATATGAAGAGAGAATATTTTTAAATAAATATCTAAATTAAAATATAGAGATTCAAATTTGGATGAGCTGCTAGGATGCTGTTATGATTAACCTTCATCACGCATCTTGCTCTGCACGCGTTCGTCAAAAAGAAGGAATAAACTTTTTCTATCTGAGCGAGATTGATGGATCGATGTGAAGGAAAAGAAAGAAAAAGAACACCCCACGCCCACCGGAACGGAATGGAATGAAAACTATCTCTGTATCATCTGTTTCGTTTGCTCGACAGAGGATGAATTGAATCCGAGCGACTTTCTGTGCTCCCCATCCATTTCCTGCGGCCATTGATTTGATTTCTTGTGTGATGAAACGGCGAGCTGCTTAGTCTCTCCCAGCTCGCTCTAGCTGATAAAACCGCCTGATCTCGTGGCTGTTTGCGATTTGATTCTGGGCGGCCGGACGGGTAGTAGATCGCTGTCCACAGGATCGCTTTCGAGGTCTAGAAGACCGGGGACGTTTTGTTGTTTTGTCAGGACGAATAATGAAAGGCCTTTGTAGCCAAGTGCAGCAGCTCGCCATGTCAGTGTTGCCTCTGTGCACTGATTGGCAGAGTAACAGTGCAAATTGTTCTTAGGTCGGATACAACGAAAGGATGGGGGAAAATACTGCAGGCTCAGATCAGAATTCAGGTGTAAGCGTAACCGGTACTGAAAGGTATTTCGTTCGCTTTTTTCTGTTTTTAACAAATTCGATTTGAATTTTTAAGAAATACAAACCAAACAGTGGTCTAGATTAACCAAAACAGAAATAATGTCAGTTTTAGCTGATATATGCTAAAACTATTATTTTGAAGTATCGTTTAGTAAGTTATATTACATCGCAATTCAATATAGGCATTATGAATAATAGAAATTTTAAACTTATTTAGTTTTTCCGGTTGTTTTTTTCATCTCTCGAAACCGAAACTGAATCGTGAACAAAAAAACCGAAATTACTTAAAATAAAAAAAACAAATATTAAAAAACAAAAATGCTTAAAGTTCAATTTTAATTCGGTATGATGCGGCTTTCGATTTTCGGTTTATTTCTGTCGGCACCACTGAAAGGAGAGGAAAATGGAAGTTCAGATACTGTCGTGAAGGTTACAATTACACGGGCCTGAAAAGTGGAGGCCGTTTAGAGCTAGGTCTGGCTGGACAAAAATCAGTTCAGGTTACATGGGCCCGCGGCGCATTTTATTCCCAATGTTTCACGTTGAGCTCCCCACTAATCTACTGGCCTCTCCGTCCACCAGCGAAGTTCTGCCGACTCTTACCTAGCCACAAGTTCCGAGACGACGTCGGCGCCATGGATTTCGTTGCGGCCCTGACCCGAGAGAGGGAAGCGTAGGCCGTGCACAGCGGTTTTAAATGTAAACTAGTTTATTATATTTAAAATAAATTTTAAACTTAAAAGACAGTATATATTTTAGAACAAAGATGCACCATTTAATCGGTAGAAGTGGTGTGTATAATAAATGACAGAAGGCTTAGTTGAGAAGTTGATGGTTCGGACTTGCTGATTTTTTTCGCTGCAGACCGACAATAACAATGATCTGTCACCATCACATGATACGACGGAAATCCCGAATTACGGTGCAGTATGAATCCGGTATCATCGGGTTAAGTTTGGGCTCGTTTCACCTTAAAACGAGGCATGCTCTTCTTTGGCGCAACGCCCGTGATCTTGAAAAAAAAAAAGAGGAGCGATTCCATTATCCAACGTTGTCAATAACACACGGCACCAAGCATGGGCAGGTCGATGATATTCGATCTTGCCGCGGCACTCGATGGCTCGATCGGTCGGCACCCGCGCCGTTTCAAGACCCGTCTTGACTTGATTTGCTCCGCGCTGCTGGCTGCTGCTACTCATGCTTCATGGCTTCGGCTGCCTCAATCTGTGCGAAGTGCTGAAGTGTACGACGACATTGCATGAAGCACGAAAATAGAGGAGTAAACAGACAAAAAAAGAAAATCACATGCACCAGCCGGGAATCGAACCCGGGTCTGTACCGTGGCAGGGTACTATTCTACCACTAGACCACTGGTGCCGTTGTGTATAATATCGAGAGAATCATTTTAAATATGTTAAACAATTTAACTTTACAGTAGAGAACATGTTGCCTTTCCCTTTCGCTAGTCGGTAGGTAGGCGCGCGCCTACGTGACCACCGAGGATAGCATCCGGCTCGATCGGATCGGTCACCGCATGGTGGGCTGGACCACGCGTCTTGTGTCGTTGCCGCGGCCCTGTCTGCGTGCACGGTGCAGTGCAAACGGAACGGAACCACGCGCGCGCGCAACACGCACGATTTCTCGTCACGTCACTCACGTACGCCGGCTCGCCTGCTTCTGTCACTACTTTTTTTTGTCCGTGCACCCATACATAGCTAAAGAACGAGCCAACGAAGCAGCAGAAATGTTGAATTCGGCCGAAAATTTGTTGGCTATTGAGGATTAATTAGCTCAGGTTTCCCGCCAAATCAAACGATGATCTATTACGATTCTGATCCGACTACTATAGATCATCTAATGAAAAGTTTGGAAAGCGTGCTAATAGCTAGCCCGTGTTACTCAACCGAGATTGGATCTTGAGAAGTAACCATCCCGATGGAAATCCCGTGTCGTCAATCAACGTCGTGAATGAAGATAAAGCGCGCATCAATGCGTAATCTTTGTACTGCGTCCAGTCAATCAAGAGAGGAAAATATCAGCAGGAGCATTTGTTCGATTCTCGATTAATCCAAGCGAGGTCGGCAGTATTTAAGAACAGAGCGTGGAGAACGAGAGGGCCAATTGTTCTCTAGAGATAGAATAGACGAGACAGAGCTTTCGGAAAAAGAACGGACGAGACTGCAATTCTGCAAAGAGTGCAAGTGCCGCCCCAAGCGAAGCACAAGCAGCAGATGTCATGCCGTGGTGTTCTGTCTCCGGTGAGGGAAGGGGAAAGAGGAGAGGAGGAGCCTAGCGCCCAAGTAATCTAATCAATTTATTTATATGTTTTTCTAGTTTTGAGCACTATAATAAGAGGCTAGCATTAGACGACAAGATATTTCATAAGTTGCTATGACTTCAAAAAATAAATTTAAACATCTATCTTTGACATACTGTATTAAAAATTGAGACATTAGATAAAGCGCTTAGCATTTTTTATTATTTTAGTACCTATTTAAGTATTCTTGTATTGGAGATGCCCTAACTATTGCTTAGCAGTTAGCACCAACTAATCCACCATAACAATTGAGAACCTGATCGATTTACATGACGAATTCGATCGATCGAGGTCTTGCGTTACCGCGTGGGGACACGAATCCAAGTCATCGTAAGCGCGTTCCAAGCGAATAAACAACAGCAGCGTATTACGTTAAGAAAGTTCAGAATAGCAGCTACTACAGGTGGTAATACTCTGCCACGCTATAAAAAAACTTGGTCTAAAAGAAAATCAATAATTTTACACACAATTTCTTAGTAGCAGCCTTTGTAAAAAAGTCATTTATATAGACGGCTGGTTTAAAAGAACATCTTTAAAAACCACCGTTTCAAAACCACCTATAAAAATAACTTTATTTGCGCCGGTGGTTCACATAAGAAACATCTATTTAGAAAAAATCATATATGATGACAACTTTATATGAAAGTTATAGATTTCGAGAGAATCTATAAGTTTGTAGCTTATTTTATTTTTCATTTGAGATAGTTTATGGCTTAAATATTTATTGAAAGATTTTATTTAAGATCATCATTTTTATAGGAGTTACAGTACCTGGTATTACCATAGATGGTTCAAGGAAACCGCTTGTAAAAACACAAATGAACCCATTTAAAAAACCCGACTATCTCAACCCCTTGTAAAAACAGAAATACACCCATTAAAAAATCCCAACTATTTCATATGTTGCCGATAGACAAATTTCATATTAAAATTATATATCTTGATTGAGGTAACTTTGTAATTGAAAGTTTTAAAATTTTAGATAGTTTAGAGCACAATTATTCATTTGAAAATTCGATTGAAAGAATAAAAATATTATTATGTATTTGTTAGATATCAGTGTGAGCTGAGATGATAAGTTTTTTTACGCGAGGTCTACCGTTGTAAGTTTGATTTTTGTAAATCACCTGTACAGAAATTAAATAAAAATAGTTGTGATTGACATCAGACAGTAGCGAGGCTGCACAATGAAAATATAAATTTAGCTGATGTTTTTCTAAATCAGTCTAGTCTAATTACTCTAGTAGTATTATTTTAGTAGGCATGACACAACTTTTACTAGTCTACATAGGTCGATAGTAAGAAAAAGAAAGATGATGCAATCAACTAACTAAACCACCAGTGTTGTGTTTACACTTCCTTTATCTGAAAAAAATCTACACCACCAATAAGTTCGCGTTACGTCTCGCTCGCGAAACAGGACAGACCATCCCTCGTGCCGTCGTCCACGATTTGTCGCCGAGCTCACTCTGGGCAATCCTTGCCGGTAGACGACGACGACGCCGATGCAGAAGGCCCCGTTACACTGGACTAGAAACGCCACGATCCTCGCGCATCGTACAAACGTGGGAGATCGATCCGATCATCGATGGAGGCAGGGTGTGGGAACTGGGAAGGGAAGCCATTGTTTGTGAGTGCAAATGAAGAAACGAACAATCACTGCTACATCACTGTCAGCTAAAGGCTACTGCTCCTAATGCTATAGTACTATACGTTCGTGCTGCTACAGTGCTACATCAGTGGCCGCCATTGATGGCGCTCCGAATGAGCAGTATGTAGGTTGGCACTGCTCGATTGGTGGTTATGGCTACCAGGAGTATGTCCAGAGGCCGAGGCTGTCGAAGACGCGGATCGCGAAGAAGGCGAAGTAGATGGCGATGAGGCCCAGGCCGTACACCCGGTCCAGCCGCATCCCTCTCGCCGGCACCACGAGCAGAGCCCACGCCAGCCCGGCGCCGAGGAACCCCACCGCCTCGTACACCGCTCCCGTCGCCGGGATGGCGAACGGCACCGGGTATTGGGCCCCCGCCGCCAGCGTTAGCGAGAGGCCTAGCCCGACCACCGTGTTGAACAGCGGGCCCGCGTAGCACCCGGACACCGCCGTCTGCGCGCCGCCGTGCAGCGCCATCGCTACGTTCGACACCAGGTCGCCCAGCGAGTCCCCCCACGCCAGCACCGTCACGCCCAGCACGCTGGCCTTCACGCCCACCATGTACCCGATGGCCACCAGCAGCGCCACCAGCTCGCGCGCCAGGGTGTAAGCCCACAGCACGCTCATCAGGAACCCCGCTGCCAGCCAGGGCACGCGGCGGCGCCGCCCGTGGGGTGGGGAGGCGGCGTCAGTGGTGGCCGCGGCGAGAGCGGCGAGGAGGAGGCCGACGAGGGCGCCGGCGAGGAGGACGGCAAGGCCGTGCTGGCGCGAGGAGGCCACGGGGTTGCGCTGGGAGGTCCAGGTTGCGGCGAGGAGGACCGGCGCCAGCGCGACGGACGCCACGGCGCAGGGCCGGGACCAGCGGTGCGCGGCGATGTCTGGGATTGTGAGGCGGCGCGGGAGGTGCAGCGGCATGCGGAGCGCGTACAGGAGGCAATGCAGGCAGGCCCTTGTTTTCGAGGGCGCCGTCTTGGTGTAGGACGGCAAGGGCGGGAGGCCGTCGTCATCGATGAGGAGCGGCGCAGCGAGGTCTGCCTGCGGCGGCTTTCCCGGCTCGGTGCAGCAGTGGGATGTCCAGACGAGGAGGACGTATGCGGCGTAGAGCGAGACGAAGGAGACGGACACCCAGAGGGTGACCGTGCCGGACACCAGTATGGCGAGGAGATAGCAGAGCGCGAGGAGCAGGAAGCAGATGTCGCGTACGAACCCGCGCAACTCCACCACAACGGCGCCTCCGCCGGCGCGCGAGGCAGCGGCGAGCGCGACCACCCCAGCGACAACGGTGGACACGAACAGCGCCCCGCCGAGCGCGCTGTTGAGCCCGACGCCCCCGCCGTCGCCGCCCGCGAAGGAGACGACGCTGGCGAAGACGTCCGGCGCGCCGTTGCCCAGAGACAGCAGCGTGACACCGGCGATAGCCGGCGGCAGGTGCAGCGCAGCGGAGAGCCCCTCGAGCGACGCGCAGAAGTACTCGGACGCGGTGTCTCCTAGCAGGTAGAAGAGCACCACCAGCCACAGCACGGCCGCCGCGTACCCTGCCGCTGGCGCGCTGCCGAACCCGCAGTAGAAGAGCCTAAGATAGTCCACGTACCCCGCCGGCGCGCACGGCGGGTGCGTCCGGAGGTACTGGCACCTGGCCTCCCCGCCCTTGATGGACTGCAGCTCCTGGCAATTCCCCTGCTCGTCTCCCGAGGACGACGAAGGAGAAGAACCAGAACCAGAACCGCTCCCCCTAAGGACCACCACTTCTAGGACGCCGCCATGGTCCCGGAGTGTGGGCTGGAGGTAAGTGGCGGAGAGGAGGACGACGAGTAGGAGGATGAAGCAGGCGCTGGGGACGGCGGCACTGTACCCGCGCCTGCGCAGGAGCGCCATAAAACGGGGAGCACGGCGGGGATTTTAATGAGAAATCGCGCGCGCGCCCTGTACGCTACTATCCTAAGATGGCATGCATGCCGCGCGCGCGGGTGCGATTGCTCAGGATCTCGACGCGGGGCGGTCGCGGTGCCGACGAGGGGCGGGGAGCGATTCGCGGGCGGTGGAGGGAGGGAGACGGGGCAGCTCGGACTCAACGGTGCGAGGTGGAGTGTTTGG
>KE373075.1:243975-256768 GCA_000418225.1 Zizania latifolia
CGACGGCGAAGGTCTGGGCGCGCGTGGGGAAAGGCCGCGCGATCACGCGGGAACTGGATAAGGGGATGAGAGAGAGTTTCGCAAATTTGGGGGATGAGGAGAGAGGAGTAGGGAATGGGATAGAAAATCTGCTGGAGAAAGATTTTTGCAGCAAATACCCTAAATTTGACTATAGGAAATCATACGGGGCATCTGCTAGAGATACTCTAAGAATACTAGCTTACTCTTTTCCTTTTCCGCTTGGAGCTTCGGAGGCCTTGGAACAGAAAATTGTCTTAGGCGTCAGCATCGATTCTCAAAGCAGCAGAATAAAGTTTGGATTGGATTGCTTTTCCAACTTGAAATTAAATTTCAAATTGACGTAGTACATCGCTATTGATCCTTGCTTGCTCCAGGGTTTGCAAAGTCGATGGAAACTCTCGAAATTCGCTTTTTTTCAATGGGTTTGAGAATAAATCGGCCAAGTTCAAAACAAATCCAGCTAAAATTGAAAAGTTTAAGTATATTCGACCATTTTCACGGTTTTTTGAGTAGTATCCACGAAAACCGACGAAACTTTGCCACCGCATTTGTGAAGTCTAGTGTGCTCCGGAAGAATACGCCCATGTGATTTAACACTGCCCTGAATACATGTAAGTTGAGTGGGCGTATCCGCGTATGTCTTGAAATAACACTACATTTTTAAATAGATGCCGTTTTATACAATATAGAGTTAAATCTCAAAATATTAAATTATTAAAAATAATAGTATTTAATATATAATTGATGTGAACTATGAGAGAAATAGTTTCAATTGGAATGAGATAATGTTGATGATCCTACTATAATCGTCTAAGGATGTTGCGCTTTAGCGATTACTATTTTAACTCCAAAAATTGTTCATGATCTTGAAAGAACATAATCAACTAAACCACAAGGATAGTTATTCCTACAAACAATAAAAACTATGAAAAACATGTTGAATAAGCAACTTAGTTACGACTATAATGTATAAGGTTTCAATGTGATGACAAAAACATGTTGCTCTAAAAATAGAAAAATGACGATCAAACCGTTTTACTCAATAGTAACAATGCTAAACTTTGATAAAAAATCTAACTAAAAAGTGATGATCCAATTATTTGTAGGGCTAGGGACATGATCGGGTTACAAATCCTATTGCCTAATTTGAACTCGGGCCAAAAAGGTAACGTGGATTATTTTGATGATTCGAACGACTTACTGAATTTTGGTATAGGACCAAATCCATTAAAAAGTAGACTTACCGAGTTTTTTATGAAGTACAAGGTCATCTACATTGGAGTTGACATGCCATAGTTATGATTTTTTAATACAGTATATCTACAACAATCCGGATCCTTGTACCTTCAGTTTATCTTGTGGACTTAGTGTGGATGTAACTGTATTGGAGATGTTCTTATCAACAATAATATCAGTAGATTTGTTATGAAAAATACATTCACATAATTATATTTTTAATATTTTTCTAAATATGTCAATAGAAAAGATAATGGGAATACATGTACATAAAAAACTGTGTTGATATCCAAAACAACCATCTGAGAATAGTGATAGTATATGAATTACCCCTCAAAGACAACAGGTTAGGATAATAGGATGAAGTAAAAGATATGAAAGGCAAATTTGAAGTCTTTATTATGCTTAGAGTTGGCATTGTGAAGAGATGGATTTACAATTTACAAGGCTGCATGCACCCAAAGTTTCTTGAGACTTGAGAGGATGCATTGCATTGTTACAAATTTATTGGAATTTTGAATCGAACTTTTACTGTAAAATTTTCATATTTTGAACTGGTACTACTCTTGAGGAATGATCCATTTTTACAAAATACGTGTATAACACAATCTACATAAGACACATTTAAATCATCCCTCAAAACAAATCAGAAAACCATCTCTCATCCAAAACTAATCACAATTCCCAACCAAACAATCTGAATCTTCACCACTTGAAATTTTGAACAATCCAAAAGGTCCATTTCAAGTTGAAGCATTAATGTGTAGGGGTTTCAAACCCCTCCTTCCCGCCACCGAACCGTATGGCGCCAACGCTCCCCTTACTCCCCCTCCGCCTCCTGTCCAGGACTCCAGGCTCCCCGCCTGGCCGCCTTCGCCACCGCCGGCGACGCCTTCTCGCCGCGCTCCTTGGGCCCCAACCCGCCGGCCTTCTCGAGTAGACGAACCACCTTGGACTTGCCAGCGGCAGCCGCGACCTCCGCGGCGGATCTCCCCTTCTCTGTCGTTGTGGCCTTGGCGTTCGCGCCGCTCTTTAGGAGGAAGTCTACCACGTCGGCGCGTCCAGACTCGGCGGCCTCGATGTTGGCGCCGCTGTCGATAAGGTCGCGCACGGTGTCGGCCCGGCCTTTGAACGCGTCGGGAACACGTCCTCCCAGCCCGGCCCCTCCGGCGCCGCCTGCCCCAGGTACACCACCTCCACGGTCACCGCCGCGAGCGGCGCCAGGATCCCAGTGTGCGGCCGCACGGCGAAGCGGCCCCTCACCGCCGGCTGCAGCCTGAACGCCACCGGCATGGTGTGCATCGCGTTCCTCACCATTCTGCTACTTACAGCTTGTAGCGGTTGAAGAGACCTGACTAACAACTGTCATTCAGATCATCCGATCCTAGGGGTATTCTAATACCGAATTAAGTAACATGTGCCGATCAGATCAGTTCTATGTGAAATTTTTAGTACGGCACTTATTGCAGGTATTAAGTTCAATTGTGTTACTGTAATGCATCGCCAACATTGCTGGAGTATTCATCTTGATGGTCACCAACAAGGTGAACTGGCCTTCGGAATTTCAGACAGGCTTCAAATTACGCAGTGCCAACAGACAAGATCAAATTCTACTTTTGCACAAGGTATACATTTTCTTAGGAATCCTCGCGTCGTCGCGAGGAGTAGAATTCTTGTTGTTAACTCTAGCGCATTTGATGGACTGTTCCGGTTCTTGTTTGGCATTCAGAAAATTGCATCAGAATGACAAAATGTGCTTGCTCTTTCTGAAACTTACCGTATAAAACACCACAATGGTCTGATGGGAACATTTCGTTTGCCATATTTACCACCCTCCAGCTATATGGACAGGCGAATCGTGACTTATTGTCATATGCAAATCGCATACACGGATTATTTAGCATTTAGGTCTTGTTTGGGAACCAGAAATCCTGGCCCATCCACGTGAATGGGTCGGGATTTTTGTTTCCCAAACAAGGCCTTAATGAAAACGCTAAACACATTGCTAGTGTCACCAGCATTTTGGTATTCAGAGTGGGGAAATGCTTGATGGTGTAAATTACTCTTGCCTGCATCTTGCTCCGCTTAAATGCATTATGCAATCTCTTGCAGATGTGCAGTCTCACTTCGAAGTTGACCTTAAGAATTACCAGTATAACTAGAGAATTTTCAAGTTTGACAAACAATGAATGACAGGAGCAAACTGACTCTAAGTATATACTCTATAACAAGTAAGTAGTTCCATCTTATTGGCCACTAAGATATGTTGATGGCCCCTCAATATGACATCAAGAACAAGAAAATAACATCCGATTTGGCTTAAAGAATTGATCCCCAGCACATCACATGAACAGTATCTGCTGGCTATGGAGACTAAACTATGCTTGATTAGTTGATTGCCCCAAGCTGCATATCATCACACTGACGTTGAGATCAAACTGGCCATATATTCAGACATATGGAGGCGTTTTTTGTGATCATCTTTCGATATCAGCGATGATATCAAACTGTCTTGTGATAGGAGCATACTGAACTGAATGGACATTCCGTATATCTTGTACTTGCAGAGTACTGACATGCACAAGACTGTCAGCTGTTAACCATTAGATGTTTGGCTGATTGCAGCTTGGTGCTAGCCGTACCATGCTTAGCATTACAGCTAAGTATGAACAGAAGTACTTAATTAGTTAATTGAACATGAATATATACTTAGTTGTTCTGTATTTCTCCTAATTATTGTGTGGTCAGTTCAAGCGCTGCCATAGCTGTACTCGTCCTGCTAAAGAAACATCGATGTGTGTACAGCTATCTTGACGGCATAGCTGAATCTAGATCACACACTTCTTGCATGATTTTTCTGAGTTTATCAGTTTACCACATGGCAAACACACTGTTATTTATATGCTTTCTAGTAACAGGGATGAATGGAGGATGCAGGAACAGCTGAGTTTGTCTCCTCTCTTTTTCAAAGCAAAGAAGGCCGGGTTTGTTCAAAATGATCCAAACTATTTCATCGAGAAACAAAAATCTACCAAACAAATCAAATCAAATACATCACCAGCTAGAAGAGGAGGCAAACATGACATGCCCAAGCAAAGCTAAATGCTCATTGTTGCTAGTTTGCTACGTGTTAGCTGTAGTGCATGAATCAACGAGCAATGATTGGCAAAAATCTCAGATGAAAAAGGATGATGCTTGCACAAACGCGTTACATTTAGAATCAGAAATTGAGTTCGTCCGAGAGAGATCATGCACTCTAAAATCATTATCCGTCACTTCCTCAACTTATAAGCCACAGCTAAAGCTAGAAATAAGTTCATCAAAGCAGAGGTTGAGTGCATGATAAAGAAACAGAGTTTGAGCTTAAGAAAAGGGGAAACAAAATCTGTACCCGTCCATGTAAGAATTCAGATCTCATGCTCTTCCAGGTGCACACCCCAGGTAGTAGATAAGCTCATAGACCACAGAAACAAAAGTCACAAGAATCTGGAGCAACATAGGGACACCAACACACATCAATCTCGGCATAATTAATGTTCTTATTACAAGCGCCGTGCAGCCATTATTGTCGATACATCACAAGGCAGACCATGCCATCTCTCGCCTTTTTTTCTTTTGTAATCAAGCACACAGTCCATAGATAGTACAGTAGTAATTAATCAGCCCTGCTACGTACTCCTCCGGGCATCTGCATCAGCTGCAAAATGATCACAAAGATTGGTATCATGTCACACGCCAGCATTAATTTAGAGTCAGCAAGAACAAGCATGAAAAGAAAGCATCTTCTTTGCCGGTGATCTTGCGGACCTGCTGCACGCACGCACGGCGCGTGGGGGGGCCGGCCAGCCGGCGGCAGCTCAGTCGCTGTCGCTGCTGCTGCTGCTGTGGCCGTCGTGGTGGTGGCCCTCGCCGTGCTTCTTGTCCTTCTTCTTCTTGTCCTTCTTCTTCTCCTTGTGGTCGCCGGAGGACTTGCTTTTGCCTTCGCCTGCGCCGTGCTCGCCGGTGATCTTGTCCTTGATCTTCTCTATCACGCCTTCCTTGTGCTCCTCCTTCTTGTGGTGCTCCTCGACCTTCTTGTGCTCCTCGGCCTTCTTGTGCTGCTCGTCCTCCTTGTGCTCGCCGCCGCCCATGTGGAGCTTCTCCTCGATCTTGTGGATGATGCCCGCCATGGCTAGCTGTTTCCTTGCTAAGCTAGCTACCTACTTCGATCTCAAAGCGGGTGTAAATTGCTGCTAATGGAGCAGACGCGGTTGTACTGTGGTGGGTGATCTTGCTTGGCTTCTCCTACGCCGGTATTTATAGAGGGCTGGCCGTGCCCGTGTGGTTCGCGCGAGGCTGGCGGTGGGGGGTGTCTAGACTCTAGACTCTAGAGAAACGGAAGGCCCATCGGATAAGGACGAAAAGATCAGGCTAAAAAAGGATATGGATCGAGGTCAGTAATGGCCTCGTGCACCCGTGTAACGCAGCCACCGTTTTGCTACACTACACAGAAGTAGAGCCGAATTAAAGATATGTCGTTGTTGGAGTTGATATAATTATTCTTATTTATTTATTAAAAATTATAATAATTTAATTAAAGTAAGGAACAAGAGACACAGTGACCCTACTCCTGCAGAGAAACGAAGTGCTCGCAGTGCAAATTCGTACTGTTCCGTTTCTCAAGAGCATTAAAAATTTGGAACGGCATGGGATCAAATTAATATCGCTGGTCTCACTGCAAAAATAATGTAAGCTAGTGTAGTGTGACGCATGGGCGAATAAAATGTAAGCTAGTGTAGTGTGAAGCATCTAGTAGCTGTTTCCTTTCCCTTCTCCCAACATGACTCCGAATAGTTCAATAACTACGATAACTAAATAATTTGCGCGTCGGCGGGGGAGGCCGAGGCCAGCCCTGGCGAGGTGCGCCGCGTAGAGTTCGACGTCGTTGTCGGCACACGCGGCGCGCGGTTGCTGGCCGGCGAGAGCTCGGCCGTCCCCGTGACCCATGTGGTGTCGGCCGCTGTTCTGCGACTTTGCTGGCTAATGGGAGCCGGACACGTGTGCGGCTCACGTTGCGTGCAGCTGGCCGGTGCCACCCTACACCTGTACATTACAATCCTCTCTGACTTCCTCCATGCAGATTGCAGTCCATCCAATGATCCAATCTCTCTTCTAAAAAAAATTCAATCTCTCTCTCTCGATGGATGGTACGATCGCCTTCCCAGCGGTTGAGGGAGCCATCGTGCAGGCAAATGCACTTTGGCGAATTGCACGCGTCAGGCTGGACTTTTAGGGCATGACCCGAAATTTTCGCCCAATCATGTTCTCTAGGGAGATTTTTTTTCTTAAGTTCGATTTCCCTGTTCATCTCAAAACTGGCCTCGCATAGAGTGTTTCCTTGCTAAGCAGCAGAATGTAGAGACGTGGCTCCCTTAAACCTAAAATAAATCTGGAACCGTAAGGCTGAAGAAATATAGTTTATTTTTATGTATTTTGTAAGTAGATCTATCAGTTCAAATTATAAAAAATAAAGATTTTTTATTTATAAAAAGTATAAATTTAATAATGTTTGGCTCACTCTAGTTGGACGGTCTTCCGTGCCATGACAATAATTGCTCAGCCGAATCTGATGCCGTGTCGACATGCGGGCACAATCGATAGCTGCAGCCTAATCCCCTCTACTCTTTTTATCTTCTTCAACTTTAGTGACAAAATTCCTGATATTTTTCGAATCCGATGGAAGATGGAACATGAATCCAGCTCGAGCAATAGCATGTTAGCCGCACGTCTCACACTAAAGGCCTCCATTGGATTGGTATTTTAATCCCGGCCGAATCACATGTCTGGGCTGAAAAACTGAATTAAAATACTGACCTATACATGTGGATGGGCTGCATCGTGTGGACGGGCTAAGATTCAATCCATCCAAAACGAGGGAAATCACGACAATTCATCGCCGTGTCGCACGATTCACCTGATCAGAATTCAGATTCCGTGGACTGATCTGCGCGTCATAATCAAGATGATAATACTCTATAGCTAGCTCCAGCATTTGGATTCTGAACGCATTCTGGTCTCTGTTACACACCTCCTATCAGCTAAATCTGAAGTATAGATCTCAAATAAATGAGGCTGAAATCGATCAGAACTGAGTAACTGACCACCAAATGGTACTGGAAACAAGCCCTAAATCATATAGCAGGGCTATGTCAATGTCAAGACTGAATCGACCGTGAATTGGAGAAACACCAAACATTTCAGGCTTTCTACGGTTCGGTCCCTGACAATAGGTTATATTCGGATAAGAGAAACTGGACGTCAAGAAAAAACCAAGACAAGCGAAGCTGCGATGAGGTATACTCAGAAATCAGAATCCATAGTACCATAACAACATCCAAGCTGTTGCATTCTCATACTAGCTTTGGGTCATTCACTCAGTTGATAAAAGACATCACAAGCAAATCAGGGCCATGCCCATAGTCCGGTGCTAACACAGATGATTAGCGGCACTACCAACTACGCCAATGACAAGTCTACTTTGTTCTGTCAACAGTCACTTACTACAGAAAGTCTAATGCCAAAGCTGGCTAATCACTTGCCTCTTAGCTTTTCAAGGTCAGGGAGATCTGCAAACAAATAGAGCTGAATTAGGAGGCAGATACACATGCGGCACCTTCAAAGGAAGAAAAGACTAGGCAGGTGTTGGTATGGTACAACTACAACCATTGCTTAGTTTATGCATATATGATCAGATAAAATTCTGAAGCATGTTTTGACACCAATGATCAACAATTTCTAAATTCATGTAGACTGAGGCACCACATTATGCAGAAATTGAAAATAACAACAACAAATGAAGGGAAAAGGTAGTATAAATGAAGGGGGAAAAGCAGTAGCCTGCAAAAAAAATCCATCAAGATGCCACAGCAATTCAAATAAACTTATCCTTTCCATGAGAGGAAAAGAACGTACTCCTCCAGTATAGCTTGTGCTCAGTGCCTACTGGACAGACTTCATATATGAAGTCTTGACCTCGTTTAGTAACCCATCAGATCTAATTCAGATAAGAAGCAAAACAGAGACTACAACCTAGTGGTATTCAAGCATAAGACGAGTACTCACAAAGCATTCCATCATTATCTTCCTCGTCACTTTCACCTCTGTCATTTCCCTGCAACAGTGTGAAGAGAATAATGAGTACCTCTAAACTAAAGCATTAAATCTGAACTACGGAAAAAAGAGGGGGGCAGAGAAGCTTAGTTAAAGCTCATACCTCATCTAAGTCATCATCTGAATCAACTGGTGCTTCTGTAAGGAATTGTATGTTAGATGTGACTAGATAGGTCAAATAATGGACCAATGCAATCTAAAATGCAGATAAAGAGAACAAATGTGAAACTTCCATTAAGCAAGAAAGCGCTATAGAGAATGAAATAAAAGCAAAGTGCTACTTTGCAATAGAAAGCTTCATCACAAGATTGCATAGTATTTAGCCAGCATATTTAATATTATAATAACTTACAAATGAAGAAAAACAAGTACAGGTTATTTAGTCTCACAGAAAATGCTTGTCACGTGATACATATACAACACATCCTGTGGAAATTGAAAATATTATGCACTTGACCCTCATGCACAATGGGTGCTCCACTGGTCCTCCAAAGCACAAATATGCGGAACTCTAAATTTAAGGGAATATTAATACAATAATCAGGATATTTGAAATATTAAAGAGAACCCTATCATAAACATATATAAATTTGTGCAACCAAAAAGATATACAAGAGGAGCTTATTTTTAAATTGAAGCCAAGGCCCCTACTATAATGGAAATCTACAATCAATATAACATATTTGTAGAACAAAAATGTGTGTATCATTAGCACATACCAGACTCTTCATCCTCGTCACACCATTTATTCCAGTCAACTTTGATATGTGGATGCTTTTCTTCTGACTTCAGCAAACGCTTCCACCAACCTTTCTTTTCTTTCTGGATTGAACAGATTATGTTTCGCAAGCCCATCTTTGTCTTTGTTTTACTTCCCTATATACAAAGTAAATTAAATGACAGTTAGCCCACTAAAAATTCAAAATGAGATTAAAAATCTATGTCATCAAGATTGGGTGGGAAGAAATCCAACAGTTAGCAGCTCTAAAAAAATGAGATCAACTTCATTTATCCGTTTGTTCAGCTTCTCTATTTCATCAATACTACAGTTGATAACATTCATTAGCGAATGACTGCAAACTATAGAATACATATTCAACTAACAATGTGGGGATTCCTACTTACAAATCAA
This sequence comes from Zizania latifolia, assembly GCA_000418225.1. Classification (NCBI taxonomy): domain Eukaryota; kingdom Viridiplantae; phylum Streptophyta; class Magnoliopsida; order Poales; family Poaceae; genus Zizania; species Zizania latifolia. The sequence continues at coordinate 253,514 of KE373075.1, forward strand.
ATGTGTTCTATTTTAGACCAAACAAGTGCCAACATGTTCAATAACATGATCATCTCACTACCTTTTTATGTTCATCCATGCAAGATCAACCCAAAAGTGGTAATGGAACAAAGTTAATACAGACCCATAATGCAATCCACAAATACTTGCCTCTGGCAGTACAGAATCAAACAGCTCCAAAGTGAAGCTAAAAGGTTCCCCATGAGCAACAGCCGAGAAGCTAAAGAGGCCCTGAGGTTCAATCTTCAGCACAACATCTTTTGCATCTGGCAGTGAAATGGTCAAGTAAATCTTCTCAGAGCGTTGAGCCCACAGCACCTCAGGTTGACGACTGCATGCCATCGAAAGTGCATCATGTTGTCACATAACATATACATCAGTGCAAAGTTTGTCAGTTACAGGGATACATACGAAAACGAAAACAAGGCCAGAAAAAATATCGGAAACAGTTCTATCTTATTCCCTCTATGCATCAATATATTACTCTTAATGGTCAATGGGATGAAAATTACTATGTCTCACAGGTAACTGGATGCTGATAGGACTGCATAGAACAGGGGGGGAGGGAATGGAATGGCTGTAGCAATGTAGTCAATTAGTACCTAAATAAAAATACAAAAAAAATGCTTAACTGCCACTAAGAACTAAGAATCGAACACTGTCATGGTCAATTTATGGCATTCCAATGTAACAGTAGACATTACTTTATTAAAACACAAAACAACAGTATTTATCGTCATCGAAAATGGTAGTCCTGTTTTGCTATTCCAGAGACTAAACATACACAAGAAATCGCTAACTGAGTATATATATACTGGCATTCATATATCCACATTTGCAGCAATCCGCAATAATGACCAAGAACCGATTTCCGCGTTCGTGTTACCTATACTACCCCAAATAAGAACATTTGAGGCAGTTCATAAACTCCCCCTGATCTTATAACCAGTTCAGCATCCGATCGAACTACATGCACGACCAACCATCCATTGTAAATTAACGCCCTATCGTTCGCGGTGCCAACAACCAGAGCAATCCACCGATCGAGGGATACGTATTCGGATTCAGACCCCTAGAAGGAGCATAGAAACAGCAGCGACAACCTCGCACGATCGAGAAGAAGATTTCGAGAATCCAAGAAACCGCCTTCCGTTGCGCAAAATACAAAACCAAAGGGAAAAAACCCAAAACACAGTGCTAAGGGAAGGAGGGTTAGGGAGGGACGGATGGAATACCTCATGGCGGAATGGCGGCGCGGACGGAGGAGAGCCGAGAGCGCGGAGGAGTAGGGTTTTGCGGATTGGTGCCTTGGTGGTGGGGAAAAGCGAGGCAGAGAGCAGAGGGAGAGGACGATGAGGAGAGCAGAGGCGGCAGCCGGCAGGAGCACTACTGTTTCCGGTTCGCTTGGTGTTGCAGCTTTATTTGCGAGAGCAATTTTTTTGAAAATACCCTTCTTCCGATGAATTTACTCGTGTCAATTATAAATAAGAAATTATTATTGTAAATCGATGCATGTGAGTAGTTAAGAAATATTAAATGAATAAAATTTCTTATATACAAACATGAAGGTAAAAAAAGACTTTTTAATAAAATTGAAGATCTAAAAAAGTCTTTTGGACGAAGTTATTTTGTTTTATCATGTATTCCCTTTCCTAGTGCAAAGTCACTGATTTAAACCAAACTTATGGATTATGCTTCGATGCTAGTTGGAATGGCTGAAAATAGTCTGTATGTATTGTTTTATTATTCAGATGAGTTCACATTAAGTGACACATTATTTCAGTTTCACTACCGGTTAATACCAATCATTTTGATCGATATCGGCCAATACCAACAACTACAGGCCCCACACTGACCTGACCGATAGTGTCCATAGTAGTCAAAAATGCATTTTAAATTTTATTTAAGATATTTGTTATATAATATTAAAACTAAGATATGTATTATATTGTATTTAAGTCATACATTATATTTAAGATATTAACCTATTTAAATATAATATACTTAATATTATTGATATATATTTTAAACAATAATATAGTATAAAATAAATTTATTTTATTTTATTAAACCTCAGAACAGTACACCGATATCGTCTGATACTAAAATGGACTCTAGGATGAAATTTAAACAAATGTGGAATACTACTCCTTGTATACCTATATGCTTAGTTTGTCTCCTCAACTCATTTCTAAATACACGTTGTTTTATGACTTTTAGGTAGTTTTTATAACTTTTATTTTATTTTGTGCTTATCAAATAAATTGTATATCTCTTATAAATAATCTATTTTTCTAAAGCAGAGTAATAATAAAAGGGGGCAAACTCATTTGAATTTATCTCTCATATCTTATACAAAAGTTTAAAATAATTTATATAAGAAACCTAGAAGAAACTAACATTTACTAGATACTAGAAGTGTTCATACCAAAAATTGATAAAGAGTTTTAAAATAATTTGCTGATAATTTTTATATAAAAATATTGTTCATCTATGAAATAAGAGAAGCCTCAATCCATAGTGTTCATAGCTGATGTCTTGCTCTGTCTTTCCTTTAGATATCACTCATAAAATTATCGCTTCGATAAATAGTTTCTTCAAAATAAATTTATATCTAATCACCTATCTTCTATCTTTTTTCTCTTTCAATCTTCTCAATTGTTTTCTTGATATCATGTAGAAATGATTTCTTGTATGAGACTTGATTCCTCTCACACCTTAATAAAATTTAGCAAACTAGCAATATAGTTAATACTCCCTTCATCCTGTTTTGATCCGTGCCTAACGGAAAAGAAATAATTTAACTTTAATCTGTGTATTACTCTATTAACTTATCAATATATTTATGATTATTCGGGTTCCGCGCGCATACACAGCTACTAGTGGCCAGCACACTACTCTATGCAAGCCCAAAGAACTAGTACTACTTTTTTGAATAGATTTTTGGATGGCACGCTAGAAAATGGAAAGACTTACGGGTGCGGAGTTTGAAGACATTTCTTGGTCTCGATATCGGATCTTATACACATACCAAAACTAGATGGATGGAGTATAATTAATACTGATAAGCTATAGTAGTCAGGTTGCGACTTAGGGGTGAAAGTGATTTGGATAGTTTCCGACCGAATCCAAAAAAACGGATTCGGAACCGGATTTTTTTATTCGGATATAGATTCGGATACGGATTTTTTTCGGATACGGAAACGGATATGACATCCATGGTATCCAATGGATACGGATTCGGATTCGAATAAT
>KE373076.1:2770-27452 GCA_000418225.1 Zizania latifolia
AGTTCTTCAGATTAATATCAGCAATCCAGATTGCGTTTACCTTGTTCTTGCAAAGTTCTTCGATTGATTTGCAGGATCAAAACCTTCGTGGTGAGGTCGACTACGTGAGAGCGTGGTTGATAACGACTAGACGAAAGGGTGTAGCGATTGCAAGGTTCCGATCACTGACCAGAAGCCTTAAAGCGTCAACGTCCACTCGTCGCCTCAATGGAACCTATCGGAAGATCGGGCCACAAATCGCACCCCGGTGCACATCAAGGTCTCTTTCAATAAAACAGTTTTGGTTTTCTCTGCCTGGTTTTCTTCCAGCGCACAGTGGATCAAAGTGGGGGCCTTTCACTGCCCGTTAATTATTCAGGGTTCTTTGTCTGGTCCTCAACTTCCTTAGGGCAAGAACAACACCAAGCTATTTTCAAAAAGCAAGAACAGAGCTCTCTTCCTCAGCAGGAGCAAGCTTCCCTCAATTCTTGGAAGCTACGCAATGGCCACTCAATCTGTTTCAAATCTGGTTAATACTGTTTCACATCCGGCTGACACTGTTGCTCCTACTGGCCAAGCTCCCCGGTGGCTGCCACAGTTTGTCGGGTGTGTCGAAAAAGATGCTCATGTCCCCACAGACAAGATCTTCTAGAGGATCAAGGCTGACCTTAAGATCACTTCTCCAACCAACTGTACTCCTATAGGTTGCGCGAGAACCATTGTCTTGGCCTCCTGCTTGAACTGCCTCCGGGTGGGTCACTCCATTTTTTTGCAAAAATGCTCCCCGATGCAACTTTTGTTTCCATTACAGTCACCGTGCCACCCAATGCCTCCAAAAAAAAAGACTTTTTCTAATCTTTCCTGGGTCCCAAAGCAAGTTGACAGGATCGACCTTTTGGCATCCCTGCCTCCTCTGTATGGCACCAATTCACCTCCTTCCTTGGAAGTTGCTCCACCTGCCTCGATCAAAGTGAAGCCTGATCACAACTAGCACATTTGCCTGCAAGTCACCCTTCGTCTCAATCGCCCGGCACTGCTCAATCGACTAGCATCACCACAATTGCTTCAATGGCGAACTTCACCATCAATCACTTCCCCTTCCTCCCCCACGGTCTCCTGATCCTCAACGAGGGGCCCTTCAAAAGGGTCAGGAGCACCAGCATGGTGGCTGACAACCACGTTCGCAGGCATGAGGATGTCCTCATTGCTGAGTGTGATGAAGAGCTTGATGAAGTTGATCGTGTGGAGCTTCTGCACCTCACCAGGCATCTGATCATCAATGAGCTTCATAAAGCGGTGGTGAGGTACAGCCCTCACCCCTTTGGCCTTGGTATCTTTCGAGTCGGTGATGTTTGTGAAAGGGATTGGCTTGATTCTGCCAGCCCATTCTAGATTGGGAGAAGAATGATCAGATTTGTCAAGCACGATGAGGGTTTGAACTTCTGTCGATCACCCCTAGCATAGATTGGTTGGCTCATGTTCCTAGGGTTTCTGCTAGACTTCAAGGAACTTCACTATATTCAACAAGTCTGTGCTCCCTTCTATAAGCTATTATACTAGCACTCTTCTGATCCCAGTCTGTCTCATGTTCTGGATAAAGTCCTCTATGAAGATCGCCAGAAGATTCCTCACAGTTTTGTGCTTAAGTATGGCGGGGGCCTTGATGGTGAAGGGAGGTCTTGGACCTTCTCGGTCTACATACTTCACTTTGGGCTCATCGATATCTTGCCAACAGATGAAGTCCCTCCTCCTCCCAACAACGGTAACCTGCACCCGTTTCTCAGCCCTATACTACCTAAAAAAAGGCTATTAGTGAAGGGTCATAACAGTCATTAGTGACGAGCATCGTACCCGTCACTCTTATCACGTCAGTGATAACCTATCATTAGTGACGGGCATACACCCGTCACTGATGGTGACCTTTTGTGACGGGCATACATCTATACCCGTCACTACTGGTCCACCTTTAGTGACGGGTATAGATGTATGTGCGTCACTAAAGGTCAAGGTGGACCATTAGTGATGGGTATAGATGTTTACGCATCATTAAAGGTCGATTTTTTTTATTTCAGATTTGTTATATATAGCATCGTTTAGTTTCTTTCAGTTCAAATAAGATGACGATTAGATCTGAGGTGGGCATGGAGAGGCTCTTTCTATCGTTTTTGTCATCGTTCCGATGTGATTTTCATGTGGTCATCATCGGTGAGGTCTCTACCCCGAGCCACAATAGAGGAGGAGAGACGATGATGATAAAGAAGAAGATTAGAACCAAGGTGGTCATGGAGGGCTCTTTCCGTCATTTTTATCGTTGTTCCGATGTGCTTTCCATATGGTCATCTTCGGTGAGGCCTCTACCTCGAGCCAAAATAGAGGAGGAGAGGCGATGATGAAGAAGAAGGAGATAAAGAGGTGACAACAATGGAGGAGAGTAAGCAGTAGGATTTGGTAAAGCAATGGCAATAACTATATACCCTTTATTAAAGCAGCTCAATATCAATGAGTTTATGGTCGGGTGGAGCATGAGGTGACACCGGCCACCAGCGATAGAGCTCGAGATGACAATGGTAAAGATCAAGTAGAGAGAGCAAGGGATGAAAGTTATAGAATGGTTGAGAGTAAAGACTGAAGAGGGGAGACGGGGCTTTATAATAGTGCGTGTATGTTTTCAGGCTAGTGTTCTTCTGTCCGCCCAAATTTTTAAAATTTTTCGTATGCGTTGGTCTTTAGTGACGGGTCTAGATATTCATGCATCACTAAAGGTAGGTCTTTAGTGACGGGTCTAGATATTTACGCTTCACTAAAGGTAGGTCTTTAGTGATGAGTCTCACACCCGTCACTAAAGATAGGTCTTTAGTGACGGGGCTCAATGTTGCCCGTCACTAAAGATCAGTTTAGAATTTGATAACTCATTGGTGACAGATATCATTGAGGCCCGTCACTAAAGATAGATATTTAGTGATAGTTGTAAACACACTCGTCAATAAAGATACATTAGTGACGTGTGTCTTTTATCCATCACTAAAGCTGCGTCACTAAAGGTCATTTGTGTGGTAGTGCTATCTTCTAGGAGGAGCCAGAGTTGGTGGCAAACTAGGCTGATTAAGCAATGGTTGGGCCTAATCCCACGAGGGGTCATCACCAGGGCAACCATCATGGATTTCATCAGCAGGCTGGCTTCCAGCAACAAGATCACCCTTCGACACCAATAGACTATCAGTTGCACCTCAGCCCAAGCTATGCAATGTCAAGCAACCAAATCATCCCAGCTCTGCCACCAAAGAATTATTACTCTGCTCACCTTTTAGCTGATCTAGCCAAGGCTCTCATGAAGCTCTTCAAGTTTCTAGAAACTCCCCCGGTGCAACACCAGAATGAGGCCCTAAGCCTCCCGGATGCAAATACAAACCAGTCTCTTGCTCAGTTTGAAGAACCTAGAGATCCCAACCCCCCTGCAAGCCAAGCCCAAAGAATTCTATCAAAAGAGTCCTTGTCCATCGACGTCCCCATCTACAATCAGTGCCCCCGACTCAAAAGATAACAAAGATCACCTCTGACTCTGGTCTTTGCAGGAGTGCAAAGATCAAGGCTCGTCATGAAGGTTTCAAAGTCTTTTCAAAGGGATCCCCTAGTGCTCGGCAACATAGCCCCTCCTTCTAGTCTACAGATGAGCTCCTCGACTCTCTGAGTAAAGGTCTCTGCCCTGATCTCTTAGTGGAACACATCCAGCATCTGGCAGTTCACAAGTGTGGCATTGCTCCAGAGCTCGTCACCCCGGAAGCCCTTTGCTAGACTACCAATTCTAATCTCCTGCCGTTGATCGGTGGAGAGGATGTGCTCCATCCTACTGCTTAATTCACCATGGTTATGCTTGTCATGTCTCAGACTGTTTGTCGGGCGTGTGTTAGCCCGTATTTTTCTACTATCTATCTATGTTTGGGTATCTTATACTTTTACCAACTTTTATGGCCTGAATGTTATCTTTGCTTGGGTCCTTTGTTGGACTATTATGCTCACTCCATTTGTCTTTACCGGTTCTGGTTATCTAGTTGCATTTTCACCTGGGCCTGCTTCTGTGTGCCTCTTAACTATGGTTACTTGCCTCTTGCCCTGGACCTCTTCTTTGGCACTTGGTCTCGTCTGGAACTCCTCTTTTTTACCAATGTCTAGCACCAAGCTGTGGGGTATTCTAAACTCTAACATCAGAGGACTCAATTCTCAAGCCAAGTGCCTCGCTGTCTGAGCTAAGCTTTTAGATTGCTTTGCCTCTATCTACTATCTCCAAGAGACTAAACTCTCCTTTGATCATTCGTTCGTCAGGAAATTTGCTCCGAGGTGATTCGACAAGTTTGTTTTTCCCCAGCCATAGGATCCTCAAGTGGTATTATATTAGGCTAGTGTAATTCTCTCTTCACAGGCACTTCTATCTCCTGTTCTCCTTTCAAAGTTTCTATTCAGTTGGTTTCCAAACACTCCGGTCAAGCTTGGTTCCTCTCTACAGTTTATGGCCCTTGTCGTGGTCCTGACAGAGCTTCTTTTAGTTTCGCTTGATTGGTGTTTCACCTCTCCTAATTGGATTCTGGACTTCCCCAATACGGAGTTCTTTTCGCTGGCCTGTAATATCTCTGATCATGTCCCTTGTCTGGTTAGAATTGGGACTTCTATCCCCAAGGCTTTTAAAAACTTCTGGCCTGACCTCCCGGGCTTTCATGCTCTTGATGAATCTTCATGGCAGCTCCCCTAATCCTTCCCAATGCATTGCTGCCAGGTTTCGTTTTTTTGGGAAAATGCCTCTCCAAGTGGAGCAAGAAATTTGGTCATTTAAAGTTGTTGCTTAAAGAATCAAACGCCATTCTTAATATCCTTGACAAGATTGAAGAACACATGAACCTTCTCTTACATGAGGAAAACTTTAGAAGAATTATCAAAGATCACATCAACTTTCTCCTATTCCTACAAGCAAAATATTGGAAACAAAGATACACTACACGTTGGACTCAGCTGGGCGACGCTAACACTAAGTTCTTTCATGCAGTGGCCACTAAAAGACACATATTCAACACTATTACCAGTTTGACCCTTGAGAATGGTATTACAATTCACTCAGCAAAAGACAAAGCTGAAGCTTTACTGGACAATTTCCTCGGCAAAATGGGAACCTCTTGCTATCCCAACATGCTTTTCAATCTTGCTGACCTTATCCCTTGCCAGGAGAACCTTTCTCACCTTGCAAACCCCTTCACAATTGCTGAAATTGATGCTATCATCGGCTCGATGCCTAGAGACAAGGCCCCTGGTCCCGATGGTTTTAATGGGGCCTTCTTCAAGACTTGTTGGAGCATTATTGCTGACCATATCTATAGCCTTTGTCATAGCTTTTCCAACCTTAAAGTGAATCTTCGGGCAATCAACAATTCTTTCATCACTCTGGTTCCCAAATGTGATAACCCTTACACCCCCAATGACTTCAGGCCAATCTCCCTAGTCAATAGCGTGATCAAGATCATCACAAAGCTCCTTGCCAACAGACTTCAACCCACAATCTCCTCCATCATTCATGTTAACCAGTATGGGTTCATCAAAGGCATAGCTATCCAGGACTGCCTTGCTTGGGCTTTTGAATATATATATTAGTGCAAGCACTCAAAGAAGGAATCTATCATCCTTAAGCTAGACTTCGAAAAGGTTTTTGACACTCTTGAATGCTCAACCATTTTTTCAATGTTGGCACATTTGGGCTTCCCTGACAAATGGACTCAATGGATAAGGATCTTCTTTGCCTCTGCTCACTCGGCCATTCTTCTCAATGGGGTTCCTAGGAAATTCTTTGACTGTAAAAGGGGGGTTTGGCAGGGAGACCCTCTTTCACCTCTCCTCTTTGTTTTAGCTGCAGAGCTCCTTCAATATATCCTTAACAGGGCGCATCATAGTGGCATCATCTACCCTCCTATTACTAATCCTAGCTCGGAGGACTTCCCTGTGATTTAGTATGCTGATGATACTATTCTATCCTTCAAGGCTTCCCAGAGAGACCTGTTCTGCCTCAAGGGCATCACGGAATCCTTCTCTCGCTCTACTGGACTAAAGGTCAATTTTAAGAAATCAAGTCTTATCCCTCTCAATTTGGACCCCCTGAAAGCTAAGATCCTTGCTGCCACTCTTGGCTGCAATTTAGAATCCCTTCCCTTCACTTACCCGGGGCTGCCTCTTGGCACCACCAAGCCTAAGTTTTCAGATTACTCCCCCCTGATGACCAAAATTGAGCGTTGGCTTACTGCATCTTCTTACTGGCTCTCCACTGCTAGGAAGCTTTAGCTAGTTAATTCAATTTTATCCTCCCGTCCTACTTACACCATGTACACACTCAGAATCTTAGTCAAGGTCATTGATAATATTGATAGAGCTCAAAGGCATTGTCTCTGGCGTGGTCCTAATAGTGAAGCTCGTAGAAGGCCTCTAGTTGCTTGGAAACATGTTTGCCAGCCCAAACTCAAAGGTGGTCTGGGAGTAATCAACATTCGAAGCCAAAATACAGCTCTCCTCACTAAGCATTTGGACAAATTCTACAACCACAGGGACATCCCTAGGGTAAACCTTATCTGGCGAACCTACTTTAACGGTTCTTCTGTGCCTACTGCCTTAGCTAGAAAAGGCTCTTTCTGGTGGCGCAGTATTTTTAGTCTCTCCCCTCTCTACAAGGGCATTGCAAAGCCTGTCATATCTTGTGGAACCTCAGTTTCCTTTTGGTCTGACTTCTGGTGTAGCCGCCCTCTTGAAGTTATGCTGCCTAGGCTCTTCTCCTTTACCAAGAAAAGGAACATCACTGTTCACGAATTCCTCAATACCCAGCACATAGACACCCTGTTCTTCCTCCCTCTATCAGCTGAGGCCCTTGAGGAATTCCATATTCTCGAGACTATTCTTTAACCTATTCAGCTTAACCATGTCACCTCAGACTCTTGGAATTATATATGGGACTCGAATATCTACACTGCTAAGAGGCTCTACAACCTTCCTTACCAACATCTCACCGCCCATCCTGTCTTCAAGAAGCTGTGGACCTCAAAGTGCAGCAACAAGCTCAGAGTTTTCTTCTAGCTCCTCATTATGGACAGACTAAACACCCGCAATATCCTGCGCCGGAAGCACTTCTTGATTACGGATAATAACTTCAATCGTGTTCAGTGCAACCTTAGAGAGGAAGAAACCATGTTGCACCTCTTTTTTCGATGCCCGCTCAGTACTGTTTGCTGGACCTCTTTGGGCATCCATTGGGACTTATCTCTTCCTCTGTTGGATATGCTCTACGCCGTCAATGCTAGCTGTCCCAATCACCTCTTCATGGAAATCACCATAACTTCCGCCTGGTCGCTTTGGAAGTCCAGGAACAATTTGATTTTTGAGGGCACCCCTGCCTCCCTGACCTGATGGAAATCTCTTTTCAAGCACGAACTAGCTATTCAGGCTGTTGGGTTTCCTGATGCTCTTCGTTCTCTCATCCCCTGGCTCAGCCAGTTCTAAGGGCATCTTCAACCTACACCTCATCTCACCCTCTATCTCATTTTTTAGCAAATTTCACTCAAAACCCCTCTCCAACCAGCTCCCTACATCTCTCCCTATCCCATCATGCTTCCTATTCTTCCTCCCCTCCTCCCCAAAGCCAGGGAACACAATCTGCCTCTCTATCCCAACTAGAAGTCCTCCCGCACTTGCAAGGAACTGCTACAGCTCTCCTCCCGCCGGCGAGTTGTTTGGTGGTGGCATGATTTCAAGGTATTCCTTCTTGACCTGTCTTGTGCCCTCCATCTAGTTGTGCTTTCGGGTGGGAGAAGAGAGATGGCCGGAGAAGATCTAGTGCGCACTACCCTCGCCGGCTCCTCTCTTGTTCTGACCACACCCGTCCCCCTTCCTCTGCTCCACGCGGCGGTAGCGGCAATGGCGATGGCCTCCGCCTACACGGCGGGCGGCGTTGGGACCCACGCGCCAGGGAGGATCATGGCACGTGGCCCCGCGGGGATCAGCTTCGTCGGCCTCGGCTCCCGTCCTTCCTCCAAGGCCAGCCGACCAGGGTGCGGGCGGCACTAGGTTCAGCACGCACGGGATCATCAAGCACATCGATACCACTGTGTTTTGTGCACCATTTTCTATGTTGCAGAATTGGGGTTACTTTCAATGTGTTTCCATTGTTTTCCTTAAGTATGAAATTTTGAAAATGTATTTTAAGAAAGTTCTTCGAAAGTTTGAATTGAACCAAAATAACATGGTTCAGGCTGCCCATGGCCATAGTTCTGAACTTCCGACCGCGTTCCCATGGGCTTCGTTTCTGTGTTTCTTTTGGTTCTGATCTGCTTTAGGGTTCCTATGGTCGGCTACCAATCAAGCGTATGAGAAGTGTCGATGTCAGGTAATTTCATCTGTGGATTTATCTTGGACGTTGGTATAGCTTCATCAGCCTTCTTGATTGCAGTTATGGCGGTGATTTGGTGAGTCTACAATTGTGACAATGGGGAGAGCTGATATGTTGAAGCAAACCAATTTAAACCATTTTCAGTTTGCAAATATTACAATTTTTAGTAAATTCTAATTTAATTGATAGAAATTTTGATTCGTTGAACGGCAAAACATGGCTAGATTGTAAAATTGTAGTTACAATATATATCAGTTATAAATTTAGCTATTCAAATATGAATCAGTTATAAATTTGGTTAGTGATAGTTATGAAATATTAATAAAATATAGGTAGATGAAATATAGGGAGCCAAATATAGGAAGTTGAATTTATTGTTTTAAGAAATAGATAGGAAATCTTGATAGGGAGGTCTCTATTTTCAGTTATAGGGAGCAAAAAATAGGAAGCTGGTTAGAGATGCTCTAACCCCCTCCCCTGCTATATCCTGTCTCTGCTGTATCTTGGCCTTTGGCCCTGTTTATTTTAATGTAAGCCTTTGGTAGAAGCCCCTCCTTCCGGTTTCACTCAATAAAAAGATGATGTTAAATTAATATTTTATGGAGCAGTTTATTTAAATGCAAATTTTAGTTGATAGCTGGGAGCATAGTAAGCAATGGCAATGCCAGTCTGGACAAGATTTTTCTTCTACTGCATGTGAATAGTCATTGGAGAGATATCCTGCTCCAATTAAAGTAGTGTTTGCCTGCATCCTCGACTGTTTTACACTTTATCACCAGATGGCACACTAATTTTCAGATGTAGCATCATCTGTCCTATGATGTACAAATCAAGGATTCGATGTGTAATAGGTCATAATTCTAATGTTTGTTGATCATATTCCAGAAGCATACAAGTTAGATGGAAAATTCCACGTTCTAATTCTGGCATGCTGCTTCTTAATTTTAACTATTACGGAGGCAGTACAATCTAAGAAAAATGATTGCATGATCAAGCTGCATATTCATTATTTGAAGTCCAGAAAACTGAATAAGTTCACACCAAAAATTTCACAAAATGTACATGACACTAAGCACCGAGGCGTATACACAACTGGAACTACACAAAAACAACATTACCAGCCAAAATCAACATGAGCATGATGCATCTGAGATGGAGCTTCTCTACTTAGACCAAGGCTTTAGAGAGAGTACGATGATGAGGATGATTATCAGAAGAATGACTATCCCTATGCAGGTCCATTTCCTTGTGTTTTTCTGCAGAAATCTCGCTTTCTGGAGTAGGTTTGTTCCAGTCTGAATATGTTCAGCTGCACCTGAAACCTGAACAGAGATATAGGATCAGAAGTCAGAAAAAACTGTGGCTCACAAAGAAGTAGCATGGTAAAGATCCTGAGATGACACGTGGTTGTACCTGTGACTCAATATTGTCCAGGATCTCGCCTTGAGACTCAACCAACACGGACATGTCTAGGAAAATCTGCATTCACGAGCTGCCAGTTAAACTAAAGCCCAACATTTATAGCTTCAGTTCTGGAAAATTGCCTAGTCATTACCTGTTGCAGCTCAAGAAGCTTCTGCTCGATCTCTTTCACCGCGTCATGCCGCTCCTGGATTTCTTGGAGAGTGTCAAGTACCTGCCAATGCGAGAAGTTCAGGTTAAACCACACATTTGTCAGTGTTAAGCTTTCAGGTCTTAGAATGATAGAGGAGCCAGAAGAGTAGGTACCCTTCCACGGCCTTGTTCCTGAATAGCTCTCTGAAAAATTTGCTCACTGTCACCGGTTTCTATTAGCCTGTCAATTGTCTGAAAATTTGACCAGGTGTAAGCAATAGGATATATGCAGATTTGTTAACAGACGACTTGAAGCAGAGGATATTTGGATCTTCTTACCTCTTCATCAGCACGCTCGCCCGTTACTGTTTTGGATATTTTACACAATGGGTGATTAGAAGAAGGAATGCTATCAGTGCACGGAAATAGAAAAGGCTGATGCAGTGTTGAGAATTTTACCCAACTAACCTGTGAAAACACGCCGCTCCACTACATCCCGGTATTCCTTTTGGATTGCCTCTCTTAGTATCTGGAAAAATATTTCACCATAAGGATAACTACCATCCCCATTTACAAACTAAATAACACTAAAGGTACAATCCTGCTGTTTATTTGAGAAACAGCTTTTTTTAGATGTGACGGGATAAGACTCGTTTCCTCCACATTGAATTTAAAGTAGAAGTAAGACTTGTACTTAAGTGGGTGACTTCACAACCTTGTGTGCTAAAGAATTTCTATCAGGTAGACTGTACAAGAATTGATGAGATTCTAACTGAGCAGGTACCTGAAACTCAGATATCCGTTCTCTCAACTTCTTTGTCAATGAACTGCAATAAGATTGTCAACTGGAAATCAGTCATGTGAAATATTGAACAAAAAGGACAAGACACAAGCAAGAGAATGAACGTAGGATAACAAACACAGTGGTTGTCGTCCGGGATCGGTCCACACCCGATCCCTTGCAAAAGCCAGGCTTTTCTCTGTTTGCAGCATTCTGGAAGGCAAATGATGATGATGATGATGATCAGAATGGCATATGATAAACTGAAGAAGCATATATCATATCTATAAGAAGTAATTATTGTCTTGCTATAGATTTTTCTGATCTACCATTGGAAAAAATGTCTGAGAAGGGGTGCAAATTAACTTACGTCTTTATTCAATTTCTCTACTTTTGATTTTGCCAGCCGTGCAATTTTTGTCACCTCATTGATATCCTTCTCCATTCGCTTTTTAATCTCTATCATTTTTACAGAGGGATCAAATTAGTGGTACAAAATTGAAGCAAGGCAAAAACTCCCATGCTATCCAGTTTGCAGAAAAGAATCAAAATCCCACGTTATACCTTTCATAGCCGATGCCTTGGTTATAACTTTTGACTCCTCATTTGAGTTCTACATAAAATTCTGAGGCTTTTAGAGAGAGGAAGGCTAACATTGTTGGACCATCAAGTTATTTAAACAAATTCAGAGAAATCAAGCATCATAAAAACAGCATGTCATATACACGTATCGCACCAATCACATTTGTCACACTACAAAATAACTAGATTCTGAAGTGCTACTGATATTTGGTGCGTGTTCCACCTCCTGAATATGATCCGCTACTATATGCACTTACATAAATGCAGTAACAAGTCCAATTTGATATTGCTGCTCACCTGAAGGTCTTTCAGTAACTTTGTCAATGCATCAAGTAGCTTCTCGATCTCCCTGACCTGAATGTTGTGGTAACATAAAGCTCAATGCGGTAGACTGCAACCATGTTAACCACTTCAGGAAATTCTGAGTGGCTATGAGGATATCTTCTCAGATAAAGACTTCAAATATTCCAAATATAAAGGCACCTGTTCAAAGAAGCCTTCAAAACCAGGCTGCTCAGAACTGGACATGTCACCCTGCAACCCTAGTTCGATATCAACATTTCCAGGAGTTTGCTCCCGTTTGCTGAGCTCAAACGAATCCTATAAAATTGAATAGCACAAAATATGTGATTAGTTTCACGTTTCTCGCAAAATATTAGAGAGACAAAAAACACTATAGCAAAACTTATATAAAAATTCTGAACTTGGACCCATATTCTGTAATCAAAGGCTCAAAGCATGTTGGGTTAATGAGGTACTATGGATTTTAATCACCATAAAAAACTATACTGCCAAGCAAGTTATCATTCCAAAATTGAAGTCTTAACATATCTGATACAAAACCTGGCATGGCAAAAAAAAATACAAAATCAGGAAGAAAATTTATTGCGTGAATACCGTTTCCCCGTCCTTAAAAGTTGCATAAAGAAAGATAGTTACGATTATAATGTCAAAACAGTCTCTTAAAAAGGCATTTCTTAACATCCCAAGAATTTGCACAGATATCAGTAAGAACACCAGATCATCCAGTTGAGATAAAATTTATCAAGTCCGATCCAAACATGACCTACGAGTCCATAACTTGAAGCTCACTAAAATTAATATCTTGAAAAGGCTTTAGCAAGTGAAACGATCCTCACGAACTGCAGACCGGCAAAAACAGCCACCGCCAGAACCGAGAACTGAACACTTTCACCCAAAAAAAATCACCACAAAAACAACAAATTAGCACAGGGATCACAAGCCAAACGATCGATCATAATCATACCGATAGAAGGTTACGCATCCTCGGTGCCGCCGGCAAGAACCCTGCGAAGTTACGCCGCAAAGAGGTCCAAAATCAAAAAAAATATCAAAGGGCGCGTGAGCCGGGAGGCGGGGGTAGGTTCACGGCGGCTGGAACGGATTGCCGGATTGGAAACTGCGGCTTTGGTTTGAAATTTGGGTTAAAAGGAAGGTTCCGGGGAAGAGAAACAAAAATCAGAATGGCGATTGCGACTCGGGGGTTATTAAAACTGCAAAGAAAGGAGAATTTGGCGGTCAAGACTTTAGACGTCACTGTGGCTACACACAACACCAAACACCATTTACTTCAGCCAATGGATGCTAATGCTGCTTTCTTTTCTTTTTTAATTTTAAACATGTTATTTATTTAGAAGCAAAAGCAGTAGCAACATTAGGTTTCTACTAGCCTAGGCCCAATTTCAATAAAAATATAAAAAATATTAATCGAGTAAATTCATTGGTTTCAAAATAAACTCATGGCTGACCTAACCCTAATCAAATATCGAAACCGCAAACTTGTGAACATAAATTTAAACCAAAAATCTTACATGTAGATGCAGGTACCTATTATAACAGGTAAAATTGGCATCCCATGAAGAAAACAAGAGTAATGACATTTTTATTACTATTTTTGCTTTCTTATTCTTATGTACAAGTTTGTTTCAATTTAGAAAAAATCTTTTTTACTAAAGAAGCAAAGTGCATTTTAGTTTATCAGATTCTCGAATAATTGGATTATTTTTGTAGATACGAGAACTAGATTAACTGGGAACTTGAAGTGATCGGAGTAAATGGTATGCTATCCACAGTACCTTGGTACTGTGTGACGGAGGTCTGGGACGCGTATATCATGTATGTAGTCAAAATGTTGACCAAGTGACTGGATTAGGCTGCCTAGAATAAGTCCATGAAATAACCTGTCAAAGCTTTGAATCTGTGTTGATAGTCTTCATTTCTAACCTCGAAGCTTCCACCCATTGCTTTTCTTTTTCAAATGACAATTCTAACCCATAGTTTTCATGAATAGTGTCTAGAGATGAGAAAGAATAATTAATATCCATTGGAAACTACATTTTCTAATACATAATGTCTATGTTAATTTTTATAGAGAAAAAATTAATTATCTTCGTGCATATACTATGATCAACTATGATAATTTTATTATGTAGCCATCACTGAGGGAAGGGATATGGGCATAATAGATCCCTACAAAAATCTAGGAGAAGAAACCATCAGATCCAACGCCAATATCATTGGTTTCTAATTATTTGGATACTGTGTCGACTCAGTTTCTTCATGAAGACATTATTTCTTCTATTTTTCTTTTCCATCTTCATTAATTTGCTTGCCACGTCAGATTTTTACCTATGTGGCAGCCCATTTAATGCCCAAAACACTAGCTGATGTGGAGAGTTGAGACTGCTCTAAAGATATGTCTGCATCAGACAATGTTGAAATGTTTGACAGGGGCTACGCAAGAGATGTAAGATGGGTGAAGATGAGGTTCTTAACAATTATTTATTGATTGAAACAAATAAATTTAATATTAAAAAGTTGACAAATAGTTTTAAAACAATTTTTATTTAGAAATCCTCAGACTAAGCCATAATCTAAGACTAAAAAGAACGGAAAATTATAGTCGACCTTTGTATGCAGTGTAGAAGTTTCCTAACTTTAAATAAAACTAGGCAGGGAGGCGCCCGTTGGGCACCCTATCGATAAGCCACATTTTCTTAATAAATTTAGTCTGTTTGTATCATCTGTATCTTTAGTAAATTCACCAATAATAGCTTTCAAATCATCCTGGACTGCATCTTTCAACTCAAGTTGACTCATTCCTACAAGGATAAATGCCATATTTTAACGAACAAAGAACCACAAGACAACAAATTCAGAGAAGAAAAGTACAAATTATTTTGACGAAATCCCAACAGCCACTACATAATGCATAGGAGCGGGACTTCTGTTTGCTCAAACTATTTTAATAAATAAAATATATCATATAGATATCAGAATGAAGCAATAAGTAAATCTGTAATTGTATGTGCAAAACCTACATATCGACATCTACTTAAAAATGTAAGTTTATAAGTTATTGTATAAATAGTGAAATACAATAAATTTGTACACTTTGGTGCAAATTCCGTGCTAACTCTGTCTAATAGAAAATGTTTCGTTTAACCTGAATGCAATACTTAATCATAATTTCACTTGATGAGGATATGCAACATTCACAGAATGGACCAATAAGTGGCAATGTAGCATGAGGCCATCCAATGCATCATGTGAAGGGAAATAAGGTATTTTCTTACCCTCATGCTCTTCAGGTAGTAGAAATCAATGAGGTCATCAGGCTGGGCATGAGAGATATGTGCCTTGGTCTTTATCTCCTTAGTCTCTCTGAATTGCTTCTCAGCAAGCATCTTTGTGAAGCTATGGCGATAAGACTGCAACCAAACAAATATGGGACAAATGCTTTTCCAAGCATGATGTAGATATCCACCAAGCAGAACACAATAGTATAAAAATATGCAAATAATCAGACAAGAACTGAGATAGCGCATTACAAATCAAAACTATAGAGGAATTCTACCATGAGAAAAGATAATAGTATTACTGTATTAGTACCTACCTTTCGAACATCTGGGCTTTGGTTACTAAAAGTATCAAACAGAGCAGGCAAAAATGTGGGCAACTAATTCATCAATTCCTCTTTGGAAAGCCGTCCAACAAGCTAAAATATTATCAAAAGAGAACTAGATGTCAACAACACTTGCTCAGAATGTATTTAATCCACCTGTTTTAATTGTGCATAACTACGTGAGGAATTTTTAAGTAGATTTCAAACATGATTCCTGATTTCCCTCTATGCACGACTAGATTTTCAAACACATGATTTAGTTTATTGGCCACCATTACTCAATAGGAAGGGGGGTATCTACAATCCAGTAAACTGTAACATCGAGAACTAAAGTAGTTCATAGTTGAGATTCTTTGCAATCAGCTAAATAACTGATAGGATAACTCATCAAATAGAGTAATTATACAATCAATTGATGCTCTTTGCAAAAAAAAGATCAGAGATGAAGTATACAAACTTCTTCACTAGAGCACCATGCCGCCATAAAGTTTATGTTATATTTTTATTATACACCAGTCAAACTTAATTAGGAAATGCTCAAGCATTGAACAGGGAAAAACTGCATATATAAGTTACCTTCGTCAAGTTGTTGATACACACAACAAGTGTCTTTTCATCATCACTGACCAATAGAGGCACTACAACCTGCAATGGAAACAAAAACAATGAAAATCAAAGCCAATTACAGTTGGTAGAATGGGAGATAGCAGTGATACGTAAGAGAAATAGTTTGTACATACAGCAAGACATCTGAAAGGATCATATTTCGCTAACAGAACTTTTAAGCACTGGTTTGCCTCATTTGAAATCTGCAATGCCACAAAGAATACTTAAAATAGAACAACTTTATAGTTTATAATGGAAAAAACAAAGGCATGCATACCTTTGCCACCACATCTTTTGTAACATGCAGTAGTTATATGTGCACACTGTCAGATATAACAGGGAAATTACAGGGAAAATAGAAGTATCAGCATGTTGCGGACTTGTGGCATGACCATTTAATACAAAACCATTTGACAGTGCAACAAAGAACTAGAATCTCACCATGGAGGCTCAAGGGATCTAAGGATCTATCAGGTCTCATGCTCCAGAAAAGCAATGCACCTCCCATCTTGGGTTTGACAGATAGACCCTTCTTTGTATATTCAGACAGCTCATTATAAAATGGCAATGAGTTGTTGTTACCTTTAGCAGTAGGGAAAACAGTCTCTCCACCCTCTTCAACATTCGAGCTAATAAAATATCAAATGTGTCAAAAAAAATGTCAATTGAATCAGCACTTCAACAGAATTGCATTATATATAAATTTCCAATATTAGAATACATACAGATATATAAGAAGAGCTGCTATCCTCTGCCCCCCATTTTTGGTGTTGAATTCATCGTGGAAGTAATCCAAGTGAGGTTCATACTTCTGTCCAACTTCGCAGTGGAGAACCTGAAGGCCCTCTCCATTTTCTGCAAAATTATGAGACATGAACAAAAAGAAACAGCAACAACATTTGCAATAGAAAATAATTTAGCATATGTAATAAAAAACAATTATGATTGACAATAGTTGAATGTTTTTAGGCCATTATTATTTTTTCTGTTTACACAAAACGCAATTGATACCGCTCGCGTACACTGTATCTTATTGGTTATGTACCTCTTATTTATTGAAACACATTGAATGTCAAATCACTCACATTTAACTCAAAAAGTATATGTGATCATTCTGATTTTAGGATCAATTACAACATGGCCTTTTTAGTTAAACATGAGAAATTTGACTTTTACATTAATTACAACGTGCCTATCACGCACCATTGCACACAAAATCACCCATTTTTAAGGCGCACATTGTGCGCCCCATCTTCAAGCATCATCAACTTATAGAAAAAGAGAAGCAACAGGAGAACACACTAACAAAAAGAGTGAGTGTGGATATTGTTGGGTTATGGGGAGGCTACGCTAACGTTAATTTCAAAAATTTTACCCTGTTCGCCCAGGAACCATGCGTGTAATGGGATCATGGATCGTTACCTCAAGCAACGAGGTACGCTCGGGCAGCGGAAGTAGAGTCGATGAAGCACGTCCTCGATCGGCCTCTCTCGGCTCTGTTCGTTCGTCTGCGGCGAAGTCGACGTAGTCCGGCGATCTCCACGGAAGAAGATCAGCACCGATGTAGCAGCGGTGCCTCTACGGTATCCACACGTATAGGGACGGGATCACCTCTCGCTGGTATGCTAGTACCGGTTGGGAGATTAGGGGAGAGATCGCTACAACCGGTGTAGCTAGGAGAGGTGGTGGCTAGGGTTAGATCAATCAACAGCAGCCTTTTTGTCCTAGTCCCTCCTCTCCTTATATTGTGCCCTCTTATGGTCCTTTAATTAGTATTAAAGCCCAACAGATCTAATCTGTTCGTCTAGCCTAGAACTTCTGGTCCTAACTGGAACTTCCAAAAATAACATTATGTACGAATTTATTTCTGCCCGGAACTTCCGTCCTAACCGAAACTTTCGGACCCCCGGAACTTCTGGCCTAACTGGAACTTCTGCACCCAGAACATCCGGTCCAACCAGAACTTCAGAAAATAACATTCTGTATCGGATTTGTTTCGACCCGGAAGTTCCGGTTCATCCAGAATTCACCTTTCAGGTATGCCCGGAACTTCCAGTCCAACCGGAACTTCCGGTTCCTCCAGAAATCGAAACTGAAACTAGGGCTAGTTTGGAACTTCCGGTTTAACCAGAATTCCAGATACTCTAGAACCCGGAACTTTCGGCCTCAAGCCAGAACTTCCGGTTCCCTAGAATTCTCTTGGGCATATTTCCATCAATCTTCCACTTGCACAACAGCTAATTCTTGCATGATTTAAATCTCATCCCCTTAAGCGTGCGACCCGATAGGTTCATATGCAAACGGCCGCTACCCGAAAATCCTTTCCGAATCGCCGATCAATAGCGGTACCTAGCAGCACATATTGACCCCCGAAAGCAAACAAAATCAAAATCATATTTTCTGAACCTTGATATACTCACGCACCAATCCCTTTACCAAATGACATCAGTCAAGCTCAAGACGAGATTCGTGCCACCCTTGTTGATAGCTTGACACTTCACTCGATCAAGTAGTGAATTAATCATGATCAACTCTTTGATCATAGTGGCATGGCCATGCACTTTTCTAAACCAACTATCTCGAGGGGCTCAGATACGTCTCTCCCGTTATTTGAGAGGGGTAAATTCCATCTTGATCGCTCACATCCCATGACATGTTTTATAACACACCCGAAAGCAACCTTTATAACTACTCAGTTATAGAATAGCGTTTGGAAGCACCTAAGTGTGCACTACACATTCTGGAATCAATGATGATCTCAGGTCTAAGGATTCTATGGGTACACCATTTTAGATGACAACTGATGGCACATCATGAATAACAATTTCAGCAGTATCTCAAAGTGGGTCTATCCAACTCCATGTTCACTAACATGAGCTAATCTATAAATCATCACTGTCTCACATGACGATATGAGATTAGGGATCGTTTAGAATAACATCATCATAAAACAAAGAGTTTCACAAACAAGTTACATACTTGCTGATCAATGTAAAAGATATTTATTCAAGGAACAAGATAACTAATTATCCAAATATATATTAGCATAGACAAGATACCTTTTCTCACATACACTAGACTCACTCACATAAGTATCTAATACCCATAGAGCTCAAGTACGCCTCATGCTTAGGCTGCGAGAGAGGTTTCATCAACGGATCAGCAATGTTTAAATCCGTGTGCACCTTGCATATCTTTACATCACCTCTATCTATAATCTCTCTAATGAGGTGATAGCGCCGCAGTATATGCTTGGACTTCTGGTGTGACCTAGGCTCCTTAACTTGCACAATGGCACCACTATTATCATAATAGAGGTCCACTGGACTGGACGTACTAGGGATAACACATAACTCAGAAACAAATTTTCTGATCCAAACAGCCTCCTTCGCAGCTTCAGAAGCTGCAATGTACTCGGCCTCCGTTGTTGAATCTACAACTGTTTCTTGCTTAGAACTCTTCCAACTCACTGCGCCTCTATTGAGGCAAAACACAAATCCAGACTGCGATCACGAATCGTCCTTGTCGGTTTGGAAGCTAGCATCGGTGTAACCATTTACAACGAACTCCTCCTCACCTCCATAGACTAGGAACATATCCTCAGTTCTTCTCAAGTACTTAAGGATACTCTTTACTGTCGCCCAGTGACTTTTACCCGGGTTTGATTGATATCTGCTCGTAACACTTAGAGCATAAGAAACATCTGGACGTGTATAAAGCATGGCATACATGATGGATCTGATTGCGGAGGCATACGGGATCGCACTCATCTTCTTCAGCTCATCAGGTGTTAAAGGACACTGACTCTTGCTGAGCGTAACACCATGTGACATTGGCAGAAAACATTTCTTGAAATTCTGCATATTAAACCATTCCAATACCTTATCAATGTACATGCTTTGGCTTAATCCAATTAACTTTCTCGACCAATCTCTATAGATCTTTATGTCTAAAATATATGCTACCTCTCCAAGATCTTTCATTGAGAAACTTTTTCTCAACAAAGACTTCACAGCATCTAGCATAGGAATATCATTTCTGATCAATAATATGTTATCTACATACAAGACCAGAAATGCAAGTGAGCTCCCCCTAACCTTTTTGTAAACACAAGGGTCTTTTTCATTCTTGATGAAGCCAAACCCTTTGACTACCTCATCAAAACGAAGATTCTAACTTCGAGAAGCCTGCTTCAGCCCATAAATGGACCTTTGCAGCTTATAAACTTTTCCAGCATTCTTTGGATCGTCAAGACCTTTAGGCTGTGTCATGTACACATCCTCACTTAGGTTTATATTAAGGAAAGCCGTTTTGACATCCATTTGCCATATCTCATAGTCATAATATGCGGCAATCGCTAGGATGATTCGGATAGACTTTAGCATTGTGACGGGCGAAAACGTTTCATCATAATCAACACCTTGAATTTACTTGAAACCTTTCGCCACCAATCGTGCCTTATAGATGTGAATATTTCCATCAACGTCTATCTTTTTTTTTTAAAATCCATTTACACTCAATAGTTTTTACACCATCGGGTGGATCGACCAAGTTCTAAACTTGATTCTCTAGCATGGATGCTAACTCGGATCTTATAGCTCCAAGCCATTTCTCAGAGTCTGGTCCCATCACCGCTTCCGACTAGGTCTTAGGTTCATCATTGTCCAACAATAATATGTCACGCTGCCCAGTGGTTAGAAACGTAAACCACTCGGGCGCACGACTCAACCTTTCTGACCGACGTGGCGCTGGTGTCTCAGCAACAGGTTCTGTAACATCTTGCATATCGAGTTGCGGTTTAGTAGGAGCTAAAACACTTTCCAGTGGTTCTCAAACCTCTTCGAGTCGCACCGTGCTCCCACTAACCCCTTTCGAGAGAAACTCTTTCTCCAGAAAAACACTATTCCGGACGACAAACACTTTGCCTTCTTCCTGGTTATAAAAGTAATATCCTTTGGTTTCCCTAGGATATCCCACAAAGAAGCATTTGTCAGATTTGGGAGTGAGCTTATTAGACATCAAACGTTTTACATAGGCCTCATAACCCCATATCTTTAGAAAAGACAACTTGGGACGCTTCCCAGTCCATATCTCATATGGTGTCCTCTCTACAAATTTAGATGGAACTCTGTTTAACGTAAAAGCAGCAGTTTCTAAAGCGAATCCCTAAAAAGACAATAGAAGATCAGTTTAACTCATCATTGACCGGACCATGTCTGACAAAGTTCGGTTTCTCCTCCCGGACACCCCATTCCATTGGGGCGTGCCAGATAGAGTTAGCTGTATAACAATTCCACACTGCTTTAGATGATCAATAAACTCATAGCTCAAATATTCACCTCTACGATCCGATTGTAGAAATTTAATTGTCTTGCTTGTATGATTTTGTACCTCATTCTAGAACTCCTTGAACTTTTCAAAGGATTCCCACTTATGCCTCATTAAGTAGATGTAACCATATCTACTAACGTCATCGGTAGAAGTTATGAAGTACTAAAAACTACCTCTGGCCGTAGAACTCATTGATCCACATACATCAGTATGCACAATGGCCAACAATTTATTTGCCCTCTCACTTTGACCAGTGAAAGGCGTCTTAGTCATTTTGCCAAGTAAGCAAGACTCACATGTGTCAAATGATTCGAAATCAAATGACTCCAAAAGCCCATCTCTATGGAGCTTCTACATGCGCTTCTCATTTATATGACCCAAACGACAATGCCAAACATAGGTGAGATTCAAATCATTAAGCCGAGGCTTCTTGGTATTAATGTTATAAACACGTGTATCCTCAAGATTTGGAATATATAAGCCATTCAAAAATAAACAAACACCATAGAGCATGCCATTCGAAAATATTAAACACTTTTTCTTTATTACGAATTCAAAACCGTCTTCCTCTAAACATGACGAAGAGATAATGTTTCTGCCCAAGGCGGGAATGAAATAACAATTATTCAGTTCCAAAACTAATCCTGAGGGTAGCGACAAAGAATAAATGCCGACGGCCAACAGAGCAACTTTTGCACCATTGCCGACGCGAACATCTAATTCGCCTCTTGCACACTTCCTAGTCATTTTCAGCCCCTGCAACGATTTGCAAGTGTGAATCATTGATCCGGTATCAAATACCCATGAATCAGTTGGACGAGTAGCAAGATAAATTTTAGTAACAATTATACCTGAAGTGGAAGTCATACTTCCCTTCTTTTTCTTTTGTTCTTCCAAGTATAACTTGCAATTCCTCCGCCAATGGCTAGGCTTATGATAGTGGTGGCAAGTGTCAGAGTTAGCAGGGCCTGACTTATACTTTCCAATCAGATTAGACTTAGAGCTCGAGATCGCATCTGAAGCTTTAGCCTTTCCCTTACGCTTTCTCTTCTTACTTTCCTTTCGAACCATCATCACATGACTAGGATTTTTCTTAAGGCTTTCCTCGGCTGTCTTGAGCATCCCATGCAATTTAGCCATGCTCTTCTGCATGCCATTGATATGAAAATTTAGAATGAATTGCTCGAAGCTCGCCTGGAGCGACTGTAGAATCACATCTGTGGCCAAATCTTTATCAAGATCAGACCTAAGTTTTTCTAGATACTCAATGTAACCAATCATCTTGATCAGATGAAGACTAACTAGACTGCCTTTGGCCAACCTTCACACAAATAAGGACTTTGAGACATTATACCTCTCAGTCCGTGCTTAGTTCTCAAACATGCGTTTGAGTCCCACGATCATATCGTAGGCATCCTTGTCTTCGTATTGCTTCTGAAGCTCAGAGGACATGCAAGCAAGCATGAGACAACTGGCATCAACTGAATCATTGGCATGCTTCTCATAAGCCCGCCTATCAGTAAGTGGTGTATCATCCGTTGGTTCATCAGGGTGGGGTTCCTCTAGAACATAGTCATTTTTCTCCTGCTTGAGAACAATTATTAAGTTTCTATACCAGTCAATAAAATTTGTTCCAGATAATTTCTCCCTCTCTAGGATAGATCACAGATTAAAAACGGAAGTATTTTTTTTTGCAGTAGGTGCCATGATCTACAACAAAATACAAAGTTCAGCACTATGCTATGTTGATCTTCTATCAAATTAAAGATGTACCACAATATATAAAATGATCGCTTTCCCTCTAACAACACATTGTGGGACAAGATCCATATTCATCTAACTCCTAGTGAGCTTTGGCATCACTGCTAGAAGATTAGTGACATAGGTAAGTCACACATGTTAATCACATCCTATATGACTCTTGTTCGTTGGGGTGGCATCCAATGCCCAACTCTCAACTCCATGCCCCAAAGCCTAAAACTATTTTGATAGCTTTGTTAAGTAAACCAATACTATACATGTGATGTCCGACATCCACCCTAACTGGTTGAGATAAAAGATAGCACCCTGCTTTGGCAGACCCACCATACAATGATCAAAATATTTGTAGGTGCAGCTATTGGAAAGAGCATCAATACTTAATTTTTTGAGAGAAACTATTCTAACATGGTAACGATGCCTATTGCACATGGAACATGAAAGAATAGTATGACAAGAACATAAGTAAACATCACAGGCAATCATATTAACTGTGATATAGTATGGCCCTCTCGCATGGTGATCTCTATCTCCATGGTTCCTGTCCTTTGGGTCATCACACTTCAGGCCTCCATGAACTTGTATCAGTCTATTATATCTAATAGCACTATACTAATTACATGAGCAGAAGCATCACATGTTGATGCACAGGTCATACAACATTTGAACAGTCTTGGGCTGTAATTGACCATGGCACGCAGGCCATGAAAATTACAAGTGAGCATCATATACTTTGTAAGGCCATACTAGTCACAACGTTCTCTGCAAAAATGAGTTAAGCGGAATCTACGCGTGACTGAAAAACATACCCGGAACTTCTGGCTCAGAGGCCCGGCACTTCCGGTCGAAGGGCCCGAAACTTCCGACTCAGGGCCGAAACTTCCGAAATCAACCTTCTGATTCGAATTTATTTTGGTCCGGAACTTCCGGGTCACACCCGGAACTTTCGAAAATAACCTTTTGACTCGGAATTTATTTCTGTCCGGAACTTCTGGTCCAACCAGAACTTTCAGACCTGGAACTTTCGATCCAACCAGAACTTCCGAAAATAACATTCTGTATCGAAAATTATTTCGGCCTAGAACTTCTGGGTCATGCCTGGAACTTCCAAAAATCTGACGAAAAACAATGGATCCAATCTATTTCCACCACATATCACCTATATGTGATCGATCCAGATCAAACACTACGCACGTAGGCTCTGATACCACTGTTGGGTTATGGGGAGGCTACGCTAACGTTAATTTCAAAAATTTTACCCCGTTCACCTAGGAACCATACATGTAATAGGATCATGGATCGTTACCTCAAGCCACGAGGCACGCTCGGGCAGCGAAAGTAGAGTTGATGAATCACGTCCTCGATCGGCCTCTCCCGGCTCTGGCCGTTCATCTGCGGCGAAGTGAACGTAGTCCGACGATCTACACGGGAGAAGATCAGCACCGATGTAGCAGCGGTGCCTCTATGGCATCACATGTATGAAACTAAACCCTTTGATCACTTCATCAAAAGGAAGATTCCAACTCTGAGAAACTTGCTTCAGCCCATAAATGGACCTTTGCAGCTTGCAAATTTTCCTAGCATTCTTCGGATCGTCAAAACCTTCAGGCTGTGTCATGTACTGTAGGACCGAATCTAGCGACCAGAGGGGGGGTGAATGGGCGCAAAACAGAAAATCAGCGGAAAATAAAATTCTGGACAGAAGGTCCAAATCGGAAGTTCCGATTTGGAGCCGGAAGTTCCGATGTACCGGAAGTTC
>KE373076.1:79522-94258 GCA_000418225.1 Zizania latifolia
GTTTGGTTTTGACGGTTTTAAGCCGAAGCCATCAAAGCGTCCGGTGCCCCCGACCGTGCACCCGGATTGGGCCAATCCGACCCAGCGACTCCTCTTCGGCCCTGCGGTCGGACCCCGTGTCACACGGATCAGCACCACACCGGATCAACCCTCGTCGCTTCAGCTTCACGCACCCGGATTGGACCGGATGCCTCCGCGACACCTCTGCCCGGCCGACGCCCGTCCGTGTACCTGAGTCGCACGACAGCTCCGTCACGGTCGAGTCTTCTCTTCTTCTCATCTTCTTCTTGACATCATCTCCCCGGTTGACAAGCACTAATCACCTCATGGTGGCTACCATGACTCCTCACCCCTGGTGCCTCACAATTGGGTTATCAGACTGGACCAAGGGCAGGTCAAGACCAGCATTGACCATCTGGTAAGTCCCATAAATAAGGGTTTATATTCTGATAAGGAAAGTTGAGTCCTTATCAGGTAGTTAAGCTTCGGATATGATATATAGAGGTTTATTTATACCAGAATCCTTGTAATTAGGAATTTATTACTCGAGTTTGGTAGGCAATCCAAGTCCTACTCGGGATAGAGTCCTAGGTTATTAAGCTCACCTCCTGAGTATATAAAGGAGGCGAGACCCCCTAGAGAACAAGCTTTTCAGCATATTTTTCTTGCTTTCGACGCTCCAAGCCTTCATAGCTTGATTGTGTCGTATTGTAAGATCCATCATCATAGTACATACTAAAACGCTGGACGTGGGGCTATTATCCTCCAGGAGGCCTGAACCAGTATAAACCTTGGCTCTTGTATTCTAGAGTCGATCATTGGGTTCAGAGACGTTGCACTTCCCTTACACACATCTAATCACCACCTTGGGTATCCCCTTGGGTGGACTGGCCGGTGATTCACCGATAGGATGTGGTCCTATCCATATCTCATATGGAGTCTTTTCAATTGACTTTAATGGAACCCTATTTAGCGTGAAAGCGGTTGTTTCAAGAGCATATTCCCAAAGGGATAATGGAAGATCACTTTGGCTCATCATCGATCGGACCATATCTAATAAGGTATGATTTTTTCACTCGGAAACTCCATTCTGTTTCGGGTGGAGTCAATTGTGGAATAATTCCATAATCTTTTAGATGATTACCAAACTCAAGGCTCAAGTATTCTCCTTCACGATCTGATCATAGAAACTTGATTGTCTTTCCTAAATGATTATGTACTTCATTCTAGAATTCTTTGAACTTTTAAAGGACTCTGACTTATGCCTCATTAGGTAGATATATCCATATCTACTAAAGTCATTGGTAAAAGTTGTGAAGTACTGAAAACCACCTTTGGCTATTGAACTCATCGGTCCACACACATCAGTATGTATGATTTCCGCCAAGTCACTTGCCCTCTCACTTTGACCCATGAAAGGCGCCTTTGTCATTTTGTCGAGTAAACAAGATTCACATGTCTCAAATGACTCAAAATTAAAAATGTCGAGAAGACCATCTCTATGGAGCTTCTACATGCGTCTCTCATTTATATGGCCCAAACGATAATGCCAGATGAACGTGAGTTTCAAATCATTAAGACGTTGTCTTTTCATATTAATGTTATAGACGTGAGATTCTTCAGGATTTAAAACATATAATCCATTCTCCAATGGAATATGACAATAGAACATATCTCTAAGATAAACTAAATAACCATTGTTCATTGATCTAAAGTCATAACCTTCTGCTTGCATAGATTTGGAACACAGTAACAATTATTTAATTCTAAAACTAATCCTGAAGGTAGAGACAATGGCATGGTGCCGACGACAACTGTAGTAACTCTTGCTCCATTGCCCACGCGAAGGTCTACTTTGTCTCTAATCAAACTTCTACTTCTTCTCAGACCCTACAATGACTTGCAGATGTGAGCAACTGATCCGTTATCAAATACCCAAGAATTAGAAGATTAAGTAGCAAGATTGATCTTTATAACATTTATACCTGAAATAGAAGTCGTACTTCCCTTCTTCTTGAGATCCTTCAAGTACTTTTTATAGTTCGTTTTCCAATGACCCAGCTCATTGCAATAAAGGCATACTACATCTTGAGCCACCCCATTATTATCCCCTTTGGTCTTGGAATTGCTCGCGATCTCATCGAGAGTCAACTTCCTCTTGACCACACATTTCTTGACACGGGGCTGTTTCTTGCCTTTCTGTAGCATCATCACATGATTGCTGTTTTATTAATGCTTTCCTCGATGGTTTTCAGCATCCCATGCAGTTCCGTCAAGGTTTTGTCCATGCCATTCATATGATAATTGAGTATGAATGGTTCAAAACTCGATGGTAGGGATTGAAGAATCAGGTCAGTGGCCAACTCTTGGCTAAGCGAAAAGCCTAGCTTTGAAAGACTCAATATAACCAATCATTTTGATAACATGGAGACTGACGGGATTCCCTTCAGCAAGCCTACAAGCGAACAAGGATTTTGAGGTGTTGAACCTCTCGACCCTCGCTTGGTTCTCAAACATGTCACGTAGACCCACAATAATATTGTAAGTGTTTGTGTTCTCATATTGCTTCTAAAGCTCAGAGGACATCGTGGCAAGCACAAGACAGCTTATATCAAGGCAATCATTAGTGTGTTTCTCGTAAGCACGCTGTGCAGCCACAGTAGCCTTATCAGGCAAGTCATCGGGATAGGGACTTTCAAGAACATACTCTTTTCGCTCTTGCTTGAGAACAATTCTCAAATTTCTATACCAATCCATAAAATTTGTTCCATTAAGCCTTTCTTTCTCAAGGATAGATCACAAATTAAAAGCTAAAATTTCTATA
Source organism: Zizania latifolia (assembly GCA_000418225.1). Classification (NCBI taxonomy): domain Eukaryota; kingdom Viridiplantae; phylum Streptophyta; class Magnoliopsida; order Poales; family Poaceae; genus Zizania; species Zizania latifolia. The sequence goes on from KE373076.1 coordinate 82,347, forward strand.
TGCAATGTTTAGCACCTATGTTTATGTTAATCTTTCATTAAACCATTTAATAAAAGATTCTCCCACTATGCTTTTGGAAAGCAAGACCTCCCTCTCAGTCACATAGTGGGTCAGGATCCTCATTTCACTAATTCCTAGTGAGCTTTAGCATCACTGTTAGAAATTAATGATATGGAGTAAGCAACGCCTTGCTAATCACATCTCCATGTGACTCCTATTTGTTGGGATAGCATCACCATGCTCCGGCTCCAACCTGATGCCCTAAGATCCAAAACTATTTTGATAACCTTATTAAGCAAACCAAAGCTCCCACGTATAGATGTCTGACATCTATCCTAACTCACAATGGTAATCACTAGCACTCTGCTTTGGCAGACCCACCAAACGATGAACACTACCGTGTTAGGTGCAACAATTAGAAAGGCATCAAAACTTAATTTTTCTAAGGGATTCTATCCTATCATAACAACATATCAAACAAGATATAGCATGAAAATAGATAGAAGACATCACAGGTAAACATATTTAACTATGAATTAGTATGCCCCAAGTAAATAGTGATCTCTTTCTCCATTAGTGGTGTAGATGATCTCCATCGTCCACATCACTCCTTCGGTCCACTATGCTTGAAATCCTGCAATCTTATATCTAGACTACTACTATAATAGCTACAAAGGAAAGATTACAAATATTGATTCAAGCACCCGACATGTAGATCGGCAAATACAGCAGAGACAGTTATCACATAGCCGAAGATCATGACATGCAAACCATGCATAAGAGTTACATGCATCACATACATCTCTTACAAATCATATAGGGCCATACCATTCACATCATTCTCTGTAAAAATAAGTTAGACGTAGAATCGCATTCTAGCTAATGATGTGAACTAGGACTCTATATAAGACGCAACGCTATACAAGGTGTGCACACACGGCGGTCCCGCTAGCCGGTTAGCGGGCGGGAGGTTGAGGGGGAGGATGCCCCCTCGTGGGTTGCAGAGCAGCAACCTGTCCACCAGCGAAAATCATAGATCTGATCTATGAAGTTGCTTTAGAAAAACTGCTCGGGACAAATAATTTACCCCGATCCGAGACAACCTCTTGGGAACTAGTTTTTCCTTAACCGATGCGCTCAGATCCATAACCTACTCAGATCAGGACATGTGTTTGCATCCGATGCAGCAACTTATCCTGATTCAAGTGTTATGACCTGATCTGCAACTACCCCGAAAACCGATTGATCTCATCAACTCGTGCTACCAATCGATTCATCACATGAACCGATTGAACTAGACAGTAATAGATCCAATCTAGTATAACCGCATATCAACTATATACACCAATCTAGATCATAATCTATGCAAGATGGCTTTGATACCACTGTTGGGGAACGCGGAGGCTACGCTAGTCGAAAATAAAAAATTTTAACCGCGCACACCAGGATATCTTGCTAAGAGAGGGACCATAGATCGTTACCTCAGGCGTGCAGTGTAGCAGATGGAGAGTTGGAGTAGAGAGCCGATCCAACTTGAGCAATCTAATGTGGTCAAGAAGCCGATGGACGTCCTTAGGAAGCCGATCGATCCTCCTCGGGAACTCCTGAGGATTTCTCTCGAGGAGTGGCCGATGACGCTGTTGATCCAATCAGCAATGCCGATGAGCGATGTAGAGTAGCAATGCCTCTACTGATATCCACACATCTAGGGATGGGAACGCTGGCCGATATTGTACTAGCACTTGGGCGGTCAGTGAGATGGTCAGGCTCTCTAGAGGTGGTGGCTCGGGTTTATTCTCGGTGGCTAACAACTTAGCACGAGGATCGCATGACCATGAGAGACAGCAAAAGGACGTATCTTCCATATGCCCTACACCTCAATATATATAGACGTCATAGCTTGGGCCCTCCTGGGCCTAACCAGGACTATACTCGGATCTCTATTCGATCTATTCGGATCTCTATCCAAACCATTTGGATCTCTATCCAAACTAAGCCCAATTCAAATCCAATGTTCCAACACGTTAAGTATGTGACCCTATAGGTTCACGTATAGCTTGATTAATATATGGAAACTCCTTTCCATACTCTGTTAATAATGGCCTCTAGCAAAGCATTTTAAGCTAAGTATACGTAAAGATCATATCAGCTGAACCTTATAATATTCCATATGTACATGTCCCTTTGCCTCACGATATCGATCGAGCATAAGGTGAGATTTGTGCCATCCTATCAATAGCTCGATCCTCTCTCGATCTCTGTACTAGATTATAACCTATGATTAACTCTTTAATCATATCGGTATGGCCATGCACTTCCATAATCCATTACATCGAGGTGCTCAGAGATATCTCTCCTAAAAAGGAGGGGCAAATTTCATCTTGATCACTCACATCCCACTACATGTTTCATAACATACCCGATGACTACTTTTATAACTACCTAGTTACGGAATAGCGTTTAGTAGTCCCAAAGTAAGCTACTACGTATATTGGAAACCATGATGATCTTAGGTCTAAGGACTTTACATAAACACTACTGAGACCAACTGATGACACGTGAAATCTCAACAATGTCTTATAGTGGGTCTATCCAATATATATTCTCTAACATACGTCCATGTTATTGAGTCGATATCTCCATACCAATGATCCATGAGATATGATCACCAATCGATACATATGCCAATCTCAATCATATATGTTCCATATATAACCTATATTCGACTAGGAATCATTTAGAAATAGTCACATTATGAGTCTCATAAACAAATCACATATTTATTGATCCATAATGACAATCTATTTCAAGGAACACTAACTTTATTTTATAAACATAGTATGCCACGTACAATATCTCCATGTTGTCTCTAGGGCATAATGCTAACATGCCGCTCGTCGCCATTTGCGCTAGTGAGTCTGCCATGGTCCCCCGATCCTGTTCCACCCCTCGCCGCTAGCCGCTAGGCCATCTCCCGCTAAAGACCATCGTTCTGGTGTAACGCCGCCACTGTCCCCACGTGCACGTTGATGTGGCCGCCGCATGGCTGCCGCGTTAGCGCCACGTCCGCCGCCATCACCCGCGTGTGCGCCACATGTGCACCACATGGCACACCCGGTTCGCTCATGCGTTCGCCCCCTATTGACGCCATAATTCCTGTTTTTCTTTAGAAAAACAACTCAGTCTTACGTCATAAATCCTTTTTAATTTCTGAAATTTACAGAATAGGGTTTAAACTTCAAAAATGCATATCTAATTCATCTAAACTCCAAATTTAACCATTTAAATTTGCAGAATTTTTCTAAAATTGAGCTCTACCCATTAAAAATATGTTCACACATAGAATGCTTGGTTTACTATACTATTTTAATTAATTATTGTTTGAGTGTACTGCTGTTTAGTCTCTGAAGTGCCGAAAGAGCCTGTGTTCATTGAGGAAGCGCCCATTTTCATCCCTGTTCAGTAAGGCAAGTTGTTCAAGTCTCCCATTTGATCATGTTGAACCCATGTATTCAAAGCTACTATTCATTCAAAATTGCATTTTATTTTTGAATGACACTGGGATTGGGATATAGCCTTGCTTGTATTGCCTTCTGTTGTTAATTACCTATTCCTTGTTCACCTAGAGACTATTAAACTTGACTAGTATGAATCTTTACTATGATTCACCTATATATTTAGGATTGCTTAGCCCTGCTTAGAAACTAGTATCACATTCATCATGCTTATCAATACCATTTACATGTTAATATTGGCTTATGTGATTACTAGTTGGTTGGTGAACTGATACATGAATTAAATGTCACAAAAACTTGACTAAGGTGGGTTGTGAGTACATGGTCCGTGGTTCTGCTAGTCGTACTCATGGCACTTTAAGAACCGGTTCATGGGCCGCTTTTGCACTGTAAACTCACACTCACCACAAGCCAGCATGGGTAATGGTTTGACTAGGAGCCTAGAGATCCTAGGTGGAGCATCGAGATGGCCGGTAGCCCTGCACTCTTCAAAGTCTTTGCTATACAGATGAGGAGTGCTAGGGGGATATCAGGTGTGATGGGAACCTGGGATGTGAAGCTTGGAGGATCTAGGTGGATGGTCTTATCATAGCTCTTTTCCAAGGTACCGTGGTGGTATTGAGGCACATGGTGACATATTGTAGGGCTATGTCTTGTGGGTAAAGTTGTGCACTTCTGATCAGAGTAAAACTATTCAAATAGCCATGCCCATGGTTAAGGGCAGCAATGCAAGGTCACTCGTGATTAGTCCCACTGTTACTTAATTAACTTGATGTTACTTTCTATTCAACCTGGTTAGCTCTGGTTTAGAGTGGTTTGGTTGGTTTTTAGGCCTGATAACTCGGGGTAAGAGTTATTCAGCGATTGATTAATGCAGCTTTTAAGGTTCCAACTTAATTAGAACTACTCTTTTTCTCTCTCTTTATGGCTGTTTTTACTCAAATGAACCCTATTATGCCATGCTTTGTAACCCCTGTGCATTATAACTGTTCAACTTGGATGGCTTGCTGAGTATTCAAAATACTCAACCTTGCATTCCCCCACCACCAAAGGAGGAGTTCGTCTGCGAAGATGAAGGTGGTGCCTTTTGAGCTAGGCCCAGTCAAGTCTGCCTGTGGAATGGAGTCACCGCTGCGCCAATAAAGTTATTTAGGAGTTATTTATGTTTGTCATTAATATTTTGAGGTTCCAATGCCACCTCTATAATAAGTACTTTATTTATTTTGTCGTGAACAATTATGCTTTCGATATCCAATAAATCGTCTATTGTGTGCCTTGGCTGATTCATAGATGAGGATACTTTCTGTATAATAAATCGCAAGGAAATGTTTGGAATTTCTGGGCGTGATAGTCTGTCTGTATTGCAGTAGCTATTTGAGCTTCCTCGATGGAGTCGATGTCTTCCGCTCTAGTTTGTTTTGTTGTACCCTCATCATAATGCTGGACCCAAGGGGATTTGTGTAGCATGTTGACCGGGAGGATTACCTCGGAGCCATAGACAAGAAAGAAGGGAGTATAACCTGTTCCCCTGTTTGGCTGTGTGCGAAGCCCCCAGAGTACCACGGGGAGTTCCTATAGCCACCTCCTAGTGTATTTCTGTAGAGGGTCAAAGATTTGAGTCTTCAACCCTTGAAGGATCATCCCGTTGGCACGCTCGCACTGCCTGTTCGCTTGAGGGTGTGCGACCGACACGTACTTGACCTCGATTAATCTTTCTTCGTAGAAGTCCCAAAAGTCATTTGCAGTGAACTGAGTCCCGAAGTCGGTTATGATTTGGTTCGAGATCCCAAACCGGTACGTGATGCCTTCGATGAACTTTGCTGCTTTCTTGGCTATGTAGTTTTGTAATGGCATTACTTCAATCCACTTGGTGAACTTATCGATCACCACTAGCAGCCGATCGATCCTTTGTAGAGCTTTTTGGAAGTGATCGACATATCGAGCCCCTAGCATGCGAAGGACCAGGTTGGTGGGATGGTCTGGAGAGCTTGTGCTGGTAAGTGATTCTGTTTCGCAAAGAATTGACATCCATTGCACTTTTTTACTAATTCCTTGGCATCGCTATTAGTTGATGGCCAACAGAATCCTGCTCAAAAAGCTTTGCCAACCAATCTTCTGGCCCCGGCGTGGTTGTTGCATGTACCAGCATGTACTTCGTTGAGAATTTGGAGACCTTCACTTGGTAGGATGCATTTTTGTAGTATTCTTGTTAAAGCCATCCGCTTGTATAGTTTATCACCGATGACTACGTATTGCTTGCTATGCTGGGCCAAATGTTTGGCCGTGGCCTTTTCTTCTAGCATCATGCCCTTCAGGATATACTGTATAAAGGGCTACCGCTAGTCATCAGTGTCCTCAGTCATGGCCATGATTGTTGGGGAGTCATTGGCGTTAGCATCCTCGATCTGGATCGAAGGTTTGGTGAGCTCCTAGATGAACAGTCCCATTGGGACCAGAGCCCAAGAGGACCCAAGCTATGCTAGGGCATTTGCAGGTGAGTTGTCATCACAGGGGACGTGGTGGAACTCCAGCCCAAAGAACTTACTTTTGAGTTTTCGAATCTCGGCGTAGTAGGTATCTATCTTCTTGCTGACACAAGACCAATCTTTGTTAACTTGGCTAATGGCTAACTTGAAGTCCCCATAGATCATGAGTCTCTTTACACTGATCGAGATGGCTATCCAAAGCCCATGCAGCATGGCCTCATACTCGGCTGTGTTGTTAGAGACCTTGAATAATAGTTGAAGCACGTAACGTAACTTCTCTCCCTTTGGGGATATGAGGAGAATCCTGGTGCTGGCTCCATCTATGTTCAAGGAACCATCAAAGTGCATCGTCTAGTATTCTTTATCTTCCTGACCTGGGGGCAATTAAATTTCAGTCCACTCTGTGATGAAGTTGGCGAGAGCCTATGACTTGATGGCGGTGCAGGGTCAGAACTCAATTGTGTTTTCACCCAGCTCAACGGCCCACTTCACGATCCACCCGGTGGCGTCGCGATTGTGGCGTATGTTGCCATGAGGGTACTCCATGACCATCACAATTTTGTGGGCTTGGAAGTAGTGTTTTAACTTTCGAGCAGTGAGTAAGATGGCATAAAGGAACTTCTGTACTTGAGGGTATCTTGTCTTTGATAATTCAAGGACCTCCGAGATAAAATATACTGGTCTTTGAACCAGAAAGACATGTTCTTCTTCAGGTCTCTCAACTACGATTGCCATGCTAACGATGTTGGTCATGGTGGCGATGTAGAGGAGAAGAACTTCTTTTGGATTTGGTGCCGTGAGGACTAGGGGTGAAGTCAGGAATTTTTTCAGCACTGAGAAAGCTTCGTTGGCCTCGACTGTCCATTGGAAGTCATCTTCTTTCTTTAGGAGCTTAAAGAAGAGAGCTCCCCTTTCTCCCAATCGGAAGATGAATCTCCCGAGGGCTGTCATGCAACCCGTTAGTTTCTAAACCTTTTTTGCATTGTTGGGTTTCTCCATCTTCAGTATTGCTGCTATTTTGTCTGGCTTGGCCTCAATGCCTCGGTTGCTGACAATAAACCCGAGCAGTTGCCCCGATGGTACTCTGAATTGGACACATTTATCATGGTTGAGCTTCCACCAGAATCTTCGTAGGTTCTCGAACATTTTAGCGATGTCATTGATGAGATTATCCTGCTTCTTAGACTTTATGACCACGTCATCGACATAGGCTTCAATGTTACGGTCGATTTGATCTAAGAGACACCACTGGATGGCCCGCTAGTATGTTGCTCCTGAATTTTTGAGTCCGAACGACATGGTGGTGTAGCAGTATGCTCCAAAGGGCTTGATGAAGGAGGTCTTTTCCTGATCTTCTTTCTTGAACCCGATCTGATGGTATCTCGAGTAGCAATTGAGAAAGCATAGGAGGGAGCATCCTGCTGTCGAATCCATCACTTGGTTGATCTGAGGTAATCCGAAGGGATCCTTTGGGTAGTGCTTATTTAGGTCGGTGTAGTCGACGCACAACCGCCATTGCCCTGTCTTCTTTTTTACCATCACCGGGTTTGTGAGCCATTCAGGGTGGTAGACTTCATGAATGAATCCTACTGCTAGGAGGCGAGAGATCTCGGCTTTGATCACTTCTTTTCTATCTTGTGCGAACCTCCGTAGTTTCTACTTAGATGGTTTGGTGGTTGGGTATACATGGAGTTCGTGCTCTATCAGCTCCCGAGGAACCCCTAGTATATCAGAGGGTTTCCACATGAAGATGGCCATGTTAGAGTAGAGGAAGCTGACGAGCGTGACTTCCTATTTGGGTTCGAGTCCTACCCCAATGGTTGCCATTTTTGATGGGTTGGCATTGGAAAGGATGATCTTCTTGGTGCTTGAGGGTAGGGTGGAGATCCCATAGGAGGAAGAGTCTTTAGCTGGTATCTCTGAGGCCTCGGGTGGGTCCATCCTGACTTGCCTAAGGGTTTTCTCCATCCGAGTTGATAAGTCGACGGCCTCGGCCAGGGCGAGGCTATCTTTTTCACACGCACGGGAGGTACCGATGTTTCCCTGTACAAAGATAACTCCGTTAGGGCCTGATAACTTGAGCATGAGATAGGGATAGTGCCCTACGGACATGAACTTTGATATGGAGGGCCTTCTGATGATGGCATGGAACGGGATGTCATAATCCATGACCTAGAATGTTATGTGCTTGGTCCTGAAATTGTCATCGAGAGCTGAACGTGATCGGCAAGGTAATTGAGCCTAGGGGTACTGAGCCTTTTCTGGGTATGATGCCATAAAACAGGGTGCTCTCCTTGTGAAGGCAATCGACTGAGCCAAGATCAATGAGAGATTGGTGGAAGAGAATGTCCAACTTGCTCCCTCCATCGATCAGGACCCGCTTTATGTGTACTTTGAATATTACCGGGTCGATGACCAGCAGCCACCGCCCATGCTTCGGGATACTGGTCCATTGGTTGCTCCAGCTGAAGGTGATTAGGACCTCTAACCACCGTAGCTGTTGAATCTCCTCGAACCCGGTGGCATTAATCCGTCGATCCAAGACCTTATGTTGCCGCTTGGTCTCGGCTGATGAGGGCCCCCAAAGACGATGTTAACTGTCTTTTGAGGTTCCTGGAAGTCGTTGTCACTCTAGGATCGACTATCTTTCCTAGAGGCATCATCATTGTCCCGGTGTTACTTGCCTTGGCGCGGGCTGTTTTGAGATTTTTTAACCAATGCGTCTTGTAGGGAGTAGCACTTGAGCATGGTGTGATTGCATTTGGGGTGGAATGGACAAGGTTTGTCTAATTCCTCCTACATCGACTCATCCTTTTGGCATCTTGAGTTGTAAGCCACCGCTATAGTCCTCTCTGTTTTCCTCTTCTGATCCTATCAAGCTCGAGAAGATCTTGGGTGATCGTCTTCCCATCGGGGAGATCGTTGATGGTCGTCCCTGGTCCGACGAGACTGACTCTTTGATAGAAATATGCCCAAGAGAATTCTGGGAGAACTAGAAGTTCCGGTGCGACCGGAAGTTCCGGGCCAGCCCTAGTTTCAGTTTCTGGAGGAACCGAAAGTTCTGGTTGAACCGAAAGTTCCAGGAAAGGTGAATTCTAGACGAACCAAAAGTTCCGGGTGGAACCAGAATTTACGGGTCGAAATAAATTCGACACAGAATGCTATTTTTGGAAGTTCTGGTTGGACCGGAAGTTCTGGGTCTGGAAGTTCCGATTGGACCGAAAGTTTTGGGTCCGGAAGTTTCGGTTGGACCGGAAGTTCTGGAGAGAAATAAATTCATACAGAAGGTTATTTTCGGAAGTTCTGGGCCCAGACCAGAACTTCTGGGCCAAACGAATATATTAGATATATTGGGCTTTAATACTGATTAAAGGCCCATTAGAGGGCACTATATAAGGAGAGGAGCGGCTAGGACAAAAAGGCTGTTGTTGCTTCGACCTAACCCTAGCAGCCACCTCTCCTGGCTACACTAGTTGTGACCGTCTCTCCCTAACTTTCCACGTGGTACCAGCATACCGGCATGAACTGATCCCGTCTCTATACGTGTGGATACCGTAGAGGCGCCGCTACTACTGCGGTGTTGATCTTCTCCCATGAAAATCGCCACACTACATCATCTTTGTAGGACCGAAAAGACGACCAGAGCGGGGTGAATAGGCGCAAATTAAAAACGCAGTGGAAAATACAACTACCCCCAAAGCTTCTAACAACGAGAATATCAGCCTTGCAAGTGACTTAAGAAAGCTCAGCACAAGATTGTGCAATAAAGATCACACCAGGCAAGCAGATATCTCAAAACCTCCTCAAAAGCACTCTGCAAGAATAGCAACAGATATTCAACTCAGAACCACTAACAAAGATCTCTACTAACACGAAACAAACACAAGAATACAAAGAACAGCATTCATTGTGCAACTTGAAAAAGTAACATGTCAATGAGCAATTAGTATACCCTAGATCACAGTAATATCCTTAGAATGACATTTGAGTACAATATATAGGGTTCAGAGGGTTTTACTGCAAGCTTGGTGTAGAGGATGCTGAGGTCGAATCGCTGTAGTCGTTGACGAGCAAACGTGTTTCAAACTGTTCTAACTAGCCGGAACTTCTGGCACAACCGGAACTTCTGGGGACCGGAACTTCCGGCACAACCGGAACTTCCGGCTGCTACAGTAAAAACAGAACAGCTCAAAACGCGATTTCTTCACGATTTTCACCGGGGAAACTCTCCTTTTCCCGTGAAATCTCCTCCCTTGTGTTCCAAATCAATCAATATATCTTCGGGCACACACAAGACACTTGGAAACCCATCAAATCTCTCCAAAGCACAAGTAAAAAATCGAAAAGAAAATGCACCGTACGCCCAAACGAAAAGACGAAACTCGTGCAAACCTTCGATCCGTGCGGAGAGGAAGGGTAGGGAGGTGTACACGCCCTAGGAAGCCAGCCCTAGCCCATGGAGAAAGAGGGATGGAACCCTAGGTTTCCATGGTGGAGAGGAGGAGAGAGGTGGAGCTTGAGGAAGAAGAAGGTGGGAGGTGGGAGGAAAAACACCCTTTTTTCAAATCTAATTTTTCATTCAGCTCAAAACCTCAAGTCATTACAGGGGATGGCTAGCCCTTATATAGCCACCATGGACCAATACAAAGGACACAACTACCCTCATCTCGAAGGTTCGGTACAGACTCTGGCCCACGGGGCAAAAACGTAAAATGACAGACACAGATATTTATTCGGTGCCGCTACTTTTCGTAGCCGTCAAGACACCGCTAACTTAAACGGTGAATACACTTTTCCGGTAGATTGATGGTTTTGAGCCAAAACCGACAAAGCGTCCGTCGCCTCCGCACTGCGCACCCGGATTGGACCGAACCGACCCCGCGACTCTTCAGTCCAGCGGTCGGTCGTCCGTGTACCTGAGTCACACCGGTCGACACCACGACGGATCCCGTTTCCTCACTTGCCGCTTCAGCTCCGTGCACCTGGATTGGACTGGCACGCCCTCGCGACCCCTCTGTCCGACCAGCGTCCATCCGTGTACCTGAGTCGCACGCGAACTCTGTCACGGTCAAGTCTATTCATCTGTACTCTTCTTCACCCCGTTGACAATCACTCATCATCCCCATGGTATACACCATGGCTCCTCAATCTCCCCCTTGATGAGTGCATTGTCAACACCTCCTCTTCAGCATTAGTAGCCTGAAAACACAAGTGGAAACACAAAACAAAAACACAAGCATAGAGATAGAAGAAAATATCTAGAAAAATGAAAAGAAAATCCAACCAATGACCAAAGGCCAAACAAAAGCCAGAAAGAGTCATTTGGGTTGAACATAAAAGAAATCAACAAAAGATTTCACAAAATTCAGAAGAGTGCAAGTTCTGAAAAATCAACAGGAGAGAAAAATTTCAAATCTGGGTAACCCGGAACTTCCGGTTGCTCTAGATAACCCAGAACTTCTGGTCCAACCGGAACTTCCGGTTGCTCCAGAATTCCTAGAATCCGAAACTTCCGGTCCAGCTGGAATTTCCGGTTACCATTCAGCCAAAACACTGCAGAAAATGCAGCGAAGTTCGGGAGAAGATAAGAGTGTCCAATTTGAGCAAAAATTTTGACAAATTTCATCAAAAGCTCCCCCTTGGACCAATCTCTTCACAAAGAATTCAAAAAGCTCAAAAGCTCAAAAGTCTCCCCCTTACCAAAATCTCTCCCCCTTGTTGACAATTGGACTCATCAAGGACAAAATACATTCTCTGAACTCACTCACTCCCCCTGGGAAGATGCTCCCCCTCAAAATATGCCATGAATGCAAAGAGGAGTGGAATGCAAACACAGAAGCTTCACAAATATGATCTCTAGCCCAACACATGTCATGACAAGCAAATGCAATAAACAATGTCCATGTACAAT
>KE373076.1:101613-124010 GCA_000418225.1 Zizania latifolia
GTGTGCCTGGAGGGTCGCCCAAATCTCTCGAGCTGTGTCGAGATGGCTCACGCGCTCAAACTCCACTGGACCCAATCCAGAAAATAGAATGTTCACAGCCTTGTTGTTGAACTCATGCTGTGCGACAATAACTGGGGTACTGCGCTCAGCATGAGGTCTCATAGAAAATGTAGGGTGAACACAAATGTCCCATATGTCCGAGCCCTGGCTCAAAAGGTAAGCTCGCATGCGAGTCTTCTAGTAAACATAGCCAAAAGCCTCAAGGGACGGGACCTTCCCCGAAGAAGCCATAGTCGCACTACTGGGTTAGAACCGGTTAAGGTATGAGAAACCCTAACTTGGCTCTGATACCACTTGTAGGACCGAAAAGGCGACCAGAGGGGGGGTGAATGGGTGCAAATTAAAAACACAGTGGAAAATACAACTACCCCCAAAGCTTCTAACAACGAGAATATCAGCCTTGCAAGTGACTTAAGAAAGCTGAGCACAAGATTGTGCAATAAAGATCACACCAGGCAAGCTGATATCTCAAAACCTCCTCAAAAACACTCTGCAAGAATAGCAACAGATATTCAACTCAGAACCACTAACAAAGATCTCTACTAACACGAAACAAACACAAGAATACAAAGAACAGCATTCATTGTGCAACTTAAAAAAGTAACATGTCAGTGAGCAATTAGTATACCCTAGATCACAGTAATATCCTCAGAATGACATTTGAGTACAATATATAGGGTTCAGAGGGTTTTACTGCAAGCTTGGTGTAGAGGATGCTGAGGTCGAATCGCTGTAGTCGTTGACGAGCAAACGTGCTTCAAACTGTTCTAACTAGCCGGAACTTCTGGTAATAACCGGAACTTCTGGGGACCGGAACTTCCGGCACAACCGGAACTTCCGGCTGCTACAGTAAAAACATAACAGCTCAAAACGCGATTTCTTCACGATTTTCACCGGGGAAACTCTCCTTTTGCCGTGAAATCTCCTCCCTTGTGTTCCAAATCAATCAATACATCTTTGGGTACACACAAGACACTTGGAAACACATCAAATCTCTCCAAAGCACAAGTAAAAGATCGAAAAGAAAATGCACCGTACGCCCAAACGAAAAGACGAAACTCGTGCAAACCTTCAATCTGTGCGGAGAGGAAGGGTAGGGAGGAAGGGTACACGCCCTAGAAAGCCAGCCCTAGCCCATGGAGAAAGAGGGATGGAACCCTAGGTTTCCATGGTGGAGAGGAGGAGAGAGGTGGAGCTTGAGGAAGAAGAAGGTGGTAGGTGGGAGGAAAAACACCCTTTTTTCAAATCTAATTTTTCATTCAGCTCAAAACCTCAAGTCATTACAAGGGATGGCTAGCCCTTATATAGCCACCATGGACCAATACAAAGGACACAACTACCCTCATCTCGAAGGTTCGGTACAGACTCTAGCCCACGGGGCAAAAACGTAAAATGACAGACACAGATATTTATTCGGTGTCGCTACTTTTCGTAGCCGTCAAGACACCACTAACTTAAACAGTGAATACACTTTTCCGGTAGATTGATGGTTTTGAGCCAAAATCGACAAAGCGTCCGTCGCCTCCGCACCGTGCACCCGGATTGGACCGATCCGACCCCGCGACTCTTCAGTCCGGCGGTCGGTCGTCCATGTACCTGAGTCGCACCGGTCGACACCATGACGGATCCCATTTCCTCACTTGCCGCTTTAGCTCCGTGCACCCGGATTGGACTGGCACGCCCTCACGACCCCTCTGTCCGACCAGCGTCCATCCGTGTACCTGAGTCGCACGCGAACTCCGTCATGGTCAAGTCTCTTCATCTCTACTCTTCTTCACCCTGTTGACAATCACTCATCATCCCCATGGTATACACCATGGCTCCTCAATCTTCATCATCGACGAACGGATGGAGCTGGGCGGAGTTTATCGAGGACGTGCTTTACCACCTCTACTTCCACTGCGCTAGCGCGTCTCACGTTAGAAGTAACGATCCATGATCCCCTTACTCGCATGGTTCCTAGGTGAACGGGGTAGAAAATTTTGAATTTACCGCTAGCGTAGCCTCCCCATTCCCCAACAGTGATATCAGAGCCTACGTGCATAGTGTTCGATCTGGATCATGCACATTTAGGTGATATGTGATGGAAATAGATTAGATCTATTGTTTTTGCATCGGATTTTAGGAAGTTCCCGGTGTGACCTCGAAGTTCCGGGCCAAAATAAACTTTGATATAGAATGTTATTTTCGGAAGTTCCGGGTGTGACCCGGAAGTTCTGGGCCAAAATAAATTTGATACAGAAGGGTGATTTTGGAAGTTTTGGCCTTGAGTCGGAAGTTCCGGGCAGAAGTTCCGGGTCTGTTTTCAGTTGCGCATAGATTCTACGCTTAACTCATTTTTGCAGAGAATGTTGTGACTGGTATGGCATTGTGATGTACGAGATGCATGTATGTAATTTTCATGACCTGCGTGCCATGGTTAATTGCAGCCCAAAGCTGTTCAAATGTTGTATGACCTACACGTCGACATGTGATGCTTCTGCTCATGTAATTAGTATAGTGCTATTAGATGTAATAGACTGATACAAGTTTATGGAGGCCTGAAGCGAGATGACCCGAAGGATAGGAACCATGGAGATGGAGATCATCATATGAAAAGGGTCATACTATGTCACAGTCAATATGATTGCATGTGATATTTACTTGTGTTTCTGTCATACTATTCTTTCATGTTTCCGTGTGCGGTAGGCATCGTTACCATGTTAGAATAGTTTTTCTCAGAAAATTAAGAACTTACAAAGGTTTTTGATCATTATATGGTGGGTCTGCCAAAGCAGGGTGCCATCTTTTATCTTAACCAGTTAGGGTGGATGTCGAACAACCACATGCAAAGTATTGGTTTGCTTAACAAAGCTATCAAAATGGTTTTGGGCTTTGGGGCATGGAGTTGGGCGTCGAGGCATAGGATGTCACCCCAACGAACAAGAGTCATATAGGATGTGATTAGCAAGCTGTTGCTTACCTATGTCACTAATCTTCTAGCAGTGATGCCAAAGCTCACTAGGAGTTAGTTGAATATGGATCTTGTCCCACTATGTGTCGTTAGAGGGAAAGCGATTATTTTACATAGAGTGGAGCATCTTTTATTTGATAGAAGATTTACATAGCATAGTGCTGAACCTTGCATTTTTGTTGTAAATCATGGCACCTACTGCTAAGAACACTTCTATTTTTAATCTGTGATCAATTCTTGAAAAGGTAAAGCTTTCTGGAATAAACTTTATTGACTGGTATAGAAACTTGAGAATTGTTCTCAAAACAAGAGAAAAAGGAATATGTTCTAGAGGAGCCCCATCCTGATGAACCAAAAGATGATGCATCTGCTGTGGATCGGTGGGCTTATGAGAAGCACACCAACGATTTAATTGATGTCAGCTATCTCATACTTGCCTGTATGTCCTTTGAGCTTCAGAAGCAATATGAGGACATGGATGCCTACAATATGATCGTGGGACTCAAAGGCATGTTTGAGATCCAAGCACAGACTAAGAGGTACAACATCTCGAAGTCTTTGTTTGCGTGCAGGTTGGTGAAAGGCAGCCCAGTCAGTCCTCATGTAATCAAGATAATTGGTTACATTGAGAGCCTGGAAAAACTTGGTTTTCCCCTTGACCGAGATTTGGCCACAGATGTGATTCTCTAGTCGCTCCCTGTGAGCTTCGAACCATTTATTTTGAATTTTCATATGAACAGCATGGAGAAAAGCATAGCTGAATTGCATGGGATGCTAAAGATTGCTAAGGATAGTATTAAAAAGAATTCTAGTCATGTGATGTTGGTTCAGAAGGATAGCAAGAAGAGAAAACGCAAGAGAAAGGCTAAAGCTTCAGATATGATCTCGAGCTCTAAGTCTAAACTAGCTAGAAAGTCTAAGACTGGCCCTGTTACTTCTGACACTTGCCACCACTGCCATAAGACTAGTCATTGGCGGAGGAATTGCAAGTTGTACTTGGAAGAACTCAAGAAAAAGAAGGGAAGTGTGACTTCTACTTCAGGTATAAATGTTATTGAAATTAATCTTGCTACTCGTCCAAGTGATTCATGGGTATTTGATACCGGATCAATGATTCATACTTGCAAATTGTTGTAGGGACTGAATAGGACAAGGTGGTGCATAAAAGGCGAGTTGGATGTCCGCATCGGCAATGGTGCAAAAGTTGCTGCGTTGGCCGTCGACATTTATTCTTTATCGCTACCCTTAGGATTAGTTTTGGAATTGAATAATTGTTATTTCATTCCTGCCTTGGGCAGAAACATTATCTCTTTCTCATGTTTAGAAGAAGATGATTTTGAATTCGTAATAAAGAACAAGTGTTGTTCGATATTTTCAGATGGTATGCTCTATGGTGTTTGTCTATTATTGAATGGCTTATATATTCTGAATTTTGAGGATACACATGTTTATAACATTAATATGAAAAGGCATCGGCTTAATGATTTGAATCCCACCTATGTTTGACATTGTCATTTAGGTCATATAAATGAGAAACGCATGCAGAAGCTCCATAAAAATGGGTTTATGGAGTCATTTGATTTCGAATCGTTTGACACATGTAAGTCTTGTTTGCTAGGCAAAATAACTAAGAGACCTTTCACTGGTCAAAGTGAGAGGGCAAATGAATTGTTGGCCATTATACATACTGATGTATGTGGACCAATGAGTTCTACTACCAGAGGTGGATTTCAGTACTTTATTACTTTTATCGACGACTTTTGTAGATTTAGTTGCATCTACTTAATGAGACATAAGTCAGAATCCTTTGAAAAGTTCAAGGAGTTCCAGAATGAGGTACAAAATCATACAAGCAAGACAATTAAATTTCTATGATCTGATCGTGGAGGTGAATATTTGAGCCATGAGTTTAATGATCATCTCAAGCAGTGTGGAATTATTCCACAGCTGACTCCACCAGGCACGCCCTAATGGAATGGGGTGTCTGAGTAGAGGAACCGAACTTTGTTAGACATGGTCCGATCAATGATGAGTCAATCTGATCTTCCATTGTCCTTTTAGGGATTTGCTCTAGAAACTACTGCTTTCACATTAAATAGAGTTCTATCTAAATCTATATAGAGGACACCATATGAGATATGGACTGGGAAGCGTCCTGGGTTGTCTTTTCTAAAGATATGGGGTTGTGAGGCCTATGTAAAACGTCTGACGTCTGACAAGCTCACTCCCAAATCTGATAAATGCTTCTTTGTGAGATATCCTAGGGAAACCAAAACATACTACTTTTATAACCAGGAAGAAGGCAAAGTGTTTGACGCCCGGAATTGTGTCTTTCTGGAGAAAGAGTTTCTCTCAAAAGGGGTTAGTAAGAGCACGGTGCGACTCGAAGAGGTTCTAGAACCACTAAAAAGTGTTTTAGCTCCTACTGAACCACCACTCGACATGCAAGATGTTGCAGAACCTGTTGTTGAGATACCAGCCCCACGTCGGTCGGAAAGGTTGAGTCATACGCCCAAGCGGTTTACATTTTTAACAACAGGGTAGCGTGACATATTATTGTTGGACAATGATAAACCTAAGACCTATTTGGAAGCGGTGATGGGACAAGACTCTGAGAAATGTCTTGGAGCCATAAGATCCGATTTAGAATCCATGCGAGAGAATCAAGTTTAGAACTTGATCGATCCACCTGATGGTGTAAAAACTATTGAGTGTAAATGGATTTTCAAGAAAAAGATAGACGTTGATGGAAATGTTCACATCTATAAAGCACGATTGGTGGCGAAAGGTTTCAGGCAGATTCAAGGTGTTGATTGTAATGAAACGTTTTCGCCCGTCATAATGCTAAAGTCTATTCAGATCATCCTAACAATTGCCGCATATGATGACTATGAGATATGGCAAATGGATGTCAAAATGGCTTTCCTTAATGGAAACCTAAGTGAGGATGTGTACATGACACAGCCTGAAGGTTTTGACGATCCAAAGAATGCTGTAAAAATTTGCAAGCTGCAAAGGTCCATTTATGGGCTGAAGCAAGTTTCTCGGAGTTGGAATCTTCATTTTGATGAAGTGATCAAAGGGTTTAGTTTCATCAAGAATGAAGAAGAGCCTTGTATTTACAAAACGGCTAGTGGAAGCGCACTTGTTTTTCTGGTCTTATATGTGGATGACATATTGTTGATCGGAAATGATATTCCAATGCTTGATACTGTTAAATCTTCGTTGAGGAAAAGTTTCTCAATGAAATATCTCGGAGAGGCAGCATATATTTTGAGCATAAAGATCTATAGAGATATGTTGAGAAGGCTAATTGGATTAAGTCAAAGCATGTACATCGACAAAGGTATTAAAACGGTTTAATATGCAGAATTCTAAGAAAGGTTTTCTGCTAATGTCACATGGTGTTACGCTCAGCAGGAGTCAGTGTCCTTCGACTCCTGATGAACTAGAGAAAATGAGTGCGATCCCGTATGCCTCCGCAATCGGGTCCATCATGTATGCCATGCTTTGTATACGCCCAGATATTTCTTATGCTATAAGTGTTACGAGCAGATACCAATCAAACCCGAGTGGAAGTCACTGAGCAATAGTAAAGAGTATCCTTAAGTACTTAAGAAAAACTGAGGATATGTTCCTAGTTTATAGAGACGCGAAGGAGCTCGTTATAAATGGTTACACCGTTGCGAGCTTCCAAACCGACAAGGACGATTGGTGATTGCAGTCTGGATTTGTGTTTTGCCTCAATGGAGGCACAGTGAGTTAGAAGAGTTCCAAGCAAGAAATGGTTGTAGATTCAGCAACGGAGGCCGTGTACTTTGCAGCTTCTGAAGCTGCGAAGGAGGCTGTTTGGATCAGAAAATTTATTTCTGAGCTAGGAGTTGTCCGTAGTGCGTCCAGTCCAGTGGACCTATATTGTGATAATAGTGGTGCCATTGCGCAAGCCAAGAAGCCTAAATCGCACCAGAAGTCCAAGCATATACTTCGGTGCTATCACCTCATCCGTGAGATCATAGATAGAGGTAAAGTAAAGATATGTAAAGTGCACACGGATTTAAACGTTGCTGATCCGTTGATAAAGCCTCTCTCACAGCACAAGCATGAGACGCACTTGAGATCCATAGGTATTAGATACTTACGCGAATGAGTCTAGTGTATGTGAGAGAAAGTGTCCTGTCTATGCTAATGTACCTTGGATAATTGGTTATCTTGTTCCTTGAATAAATATCTTTTACATTGATCAGCAAGTATGTGACTTGTTTGTGGAACTCTTTGTTTTGTAATTATGTTATTATAAACGATCCCTAATCTCATATCGTCATGTAGGACAGTGATGATTCATAGATTAGCACATTTGACTGATTGATGATCATGTTTTATGGATCATAAATATGGAGATATCAAATCAGTAATGCGGACACATGTTGGAGAACATGGTGTTGGATAGACCCACTTTGAGATACTGCTGGGATTGTTATTTTGAATATGCCATCAGTTGTTCAAAAAATAATGTACCTGCAGAATCCTTAGATATGAGATCGTCATTAATTCCAGAAAGTGTAGTGACGCACTTAGGGCTTCCAAACACTATTCCGTAACTAGGTAGTTATAAAGATTGCTTTCGGGTGTGTTATAAAACATGTCGTGGGATGTGAACGGTCAAGATGGAATTTACCTCTCCTAAATAACGGGAGAGACGTCTTTGGACCTCTCGAGATAGTTGGATTAGAAAAGTGCATGGTCATGCCACTATGATTAAAGAGTTAATCATGATTGATCCACTACTTGATCGAGTGAATCGTCGAGCTATCATAAGGGTGGCACGAATCTCGTCTTGAGCTTGACTGATGTCGTGTGGTAAAGAGATTGTATGCTTTCGGGGGTCAATATGTGCTGCTAGGTACCGCTATTGATTTGCGATCCGGAAAGGGTTTCCGAGTAGTGGTCATTTGCATATGAACCTATCGGGTCACACGCTTAAGGGGATGGGATTTAAAGCTTGCAAAAATTGGCTCTTGTGCAAGTGAGAGATTGATGGAAATATGCCCAAGAGAATTCTAGGAGAACCGAAAGTTCTGGCTTGAGGCCGAAATTTTTGTGTTTTGGTATAACCGGAAGTTCCGGTGCGACCGAAAGTTCTGGGCCATCCCCAGTTTCGGTTTCTAGAGGAACCAGAAGTTCCGGTTGAACCGGAAGTTCTGGAAAAGGTGAATTCTGGACGAACCAGAAGTTTCGGGTGGAACCAGAATTTCTGGGTCGAAATAAATTCGATACAGAATGTTATTTTCGGAAGTTCTGGTTGGACCAGAAGTTCTGGGTCTGGAAGTTTCGGTTGGACCAGAAGTTTCGGTTGGACCGAAAGTTCCGGACAGAAATAAATTCATACAGAAGGTTATTTTCGAAAGTTCTGGGCCTACACTAGAACTTCTGGGCCAGACGAATAGATTAGATCTATTGGGCTTTAATACTGATTAAAGGCCCATTAGAGGGCACTCTATAAGGAGAGGAGGGGTTAGGACGAAAAGATTACTGTTGCTTCGACCTAAATCTAGCCGCCACCTCTCCTAGCTACACCGGTTGTGACCGTCTCTCACCTAACTTCTCACGTGGTACTAGCATACCGGCGTGAAGTGATCCCGTCTCTGTACATGTGGATACCGTAGAGACGCCGTTGCTACTGCGGTGCTGATCTTCTCCCGTGGAAATCGTCGGACTACGTCGTCTTCATCATCGACGAATGGACGGAGCTGGGCAGAGTTCATCGAGAACGCGCTTCACCAACTCTACTTCCGCTGCGCTAGCGCATCTCACGTTAGAGGTAACGATCCATGATCCCATTACTCATATGGTTCCTAGGTGAACGGGGTTAAAAAATTTGAATTTACTGCTAGCGTAGCCTCCCCAATCCCCAACACTCTTTTGATAGGAATGCTCTATCTTCTCTCTTTAAGCATCCTCGCTATCGGCATATCTCTCTGTGATAGAGATCATGCATGCTATTATCGTCGGCTTCTTTTTTACGAGGACCCCATGCACCTCGGAGGTGTGGTGCAAGGCTTTGATGAAATTGTTGATTACGTCCTGTTCCTTGACGTCCACGATTGTAGTCCTTTTTTTGAAGAATCTTCGATTAAAGCTTCGAAGAGATTCATCCTCCTTTTGTCACAATTGTTGTAAATCATAGCGGGTACTAGGCTTCTACCACGTTCCCTAGTAGTTGTCGATGAAAGCTGAGTGAAGCCGTGCCTAGGAGTTGATGGAGTTTTTTGGCAGTCTAGAAAGCGAATTGCTCGCGAAAGGTGATAGCATGACCGACAAATAGTTTGTCATTACCCTCTCATCGCCACCGGCTACGTGGACGGTCGTGTAGTAGAGTTGTAACTATTGCGACGGATCCGTTTTGCCATCATAAGGCTCGATCCCCATCGGGTGGAATGACTTCAGCCAACTTACTCGCCTGAGACGACTTGTGAATGCGGGAAAACCGTCGTGGTCACCTCGACTCTTGCTTCTCCTGTGGTGGTGGTGGTTTCGACTCTCGCTGCTGCTAGAGCCGCTGCTACTGGTGCTGCTACCAGTACTGCTCTGCTATCACCAGTGTTGTCGCCGTCATTCATCCGCTTGCATATTTTTGAACGTATTCTGTTGTTCCGTCTTCTTGGTGGCGACGTGAAGTGGTTGCCACTCAGACTATCGCTGGTGGGGTTCCATCGCGCGATGGCTAGTACCGACCGAAGCTATTGTTCTCCTTGTCTTGTGGGGAAGGAGAAGGAGGTTGGGTTAGAGCTGAGGCCATGGCGTTGATCTGCATCACTGCTGCCTGGGTCAAAGCCTTTGCTCGTTGTAGTTCTGGCGTATCGGGGAGAGAACTGAGGGCCCTCTCGATTACTACCAAATTGGTGGCAGGAGTCTTGAGGACTATCTGACCATCGAACTCTAGGGTGAATTCATCCTCGAGATTACGACGGAGCCCATCCTCCTACGCGACTCCTGCTATAGCGGTATGCCTACGCCGGTCGCTGCTAGAAGAGGATACCTCGCCCTCATCCATCATGATGAGATTGGTCGGGAATCGAGGATTACCCGATCGATGGTTGTCCTCGGGTCTGCTAGCGGGTCCGACTTCCACCCATTGGTGTCGGACAACCCGACCCTTTTCGCTAGAGAAGATGACGTAGCGCTCGGGGTCGACTTGAGTCCGACCGCAGTTTAACTGGCCGGCCCACTCGAGGGCCGGAGGAAGAACTGTACTTCTCGAGTCGGCCAATCCGGGAGCGGTGCTCGACGAGGGCTTTGATAGGATAAGTCATTCCGCCGAATCCCCGATGAATACCAAACTCCTGAACATGAACATGGAGCTGGCTAGCACGAGAAATTCTGAAGGAGATGTCATCGGATCCTGGTAAAAACTGCCACGATCCCCTACCTAGCACGCCAACTGTTGGTGAATCACCGAGCAGTCCACCCAAGGTGGTGATTAGATACGTAAGGGAAGCGTGGCGTTTTCAAACCCGATGGTCGACTCTAATAAATAGGAGCCAAGATTTATATTGGTTCAGGCCTCCCAAAAGATAATAGCCCTACGTCTAGTATTTTGGTGTATTATGCTGTGTCTAAGCTTATAATGCAATTCTGTTGGATAAGAAATTAAGGTGTGTGTATATATATGTATGTATATGTATATGTATATATTAAAACAAGTTTTTGTACCGCATTCACCTGGATACCAATCTGATCTCTGATCGCGCCAGCGCCGCGTAGGCTCCCACTTCCGGCCACTTGCTGCACCCCGAGATAAGGGAATAATCCACAATCCACCGGGAGAAAAAGCAGTGCACCGCTGCACATATTCTCTTCTCCCATCTTCAGCAGCAGTACGTAGCAGCGGTATGCGTCGCCGCGCGCGCGCCGCGCCGTTGGTTGGTTGGCTGGCTCGCCTTGCAGGCAGTGACAACTCGGTGACACAAGGCGGCAGGCGGGTGAGGGCGACAACACCTGGGCGGCTGGGGGTGCAGTAGCCGGAGCGAGGAGCGAGGCGCGAGGGCAGAAAAAGATGGCGCGCAAAAGCCCCCCACTTTCCCCCTCGGCCTCCGCACCGACGCCGTCATGATGACGGTGGCGACGATCCATCACGGCAGTGGCTCTGCTGCTGCTGGTGGTGGTGACGCCCCACGGCCACTCACTGAGTCACTGATCCACCCGGCCGCTTTCTGATCTCCCGCTATCGCTTGCTTCCCCTACTTGTCTATTCCCACCACGCACGCACATACTCGCTTCACCCCTCTCCCCTTTCGCTTTCGCTTTCGGGGCGCACTTATCTACTGGGTCTGGACTGCGACGGGGAAGTAAGGCCAAGAACCGATCGTCTGGATGGATGAAGGGGGCGGGGGTAGGAGGGTAGCTAGCTGAAGAAGCAGTTTTTTTCGCCCTGGCCTGGGCAGGCAAGAAGATGCCTTCCCGGAGCAGGGCGGAGCCCGGGTGCGGATGCTGGGCGGCTGTCGCGCGGGGTGCCTGCTTCCGGCCCCCGGCGCCGGCGGCCGACGAGCGGGGGACCGCGGGGGGCTCCGGCAAGGGCAGTCACGTTCACGACGCAGGTGGCTTCTTGCTCCCGTTTTTTTCGGTTTTGTTTGCAGCTGGTTGGCGGTATTGGGATCTTTTGTTTGGTTCTCGGCATGATTTGCTTGTTTGTTCTGTAGTAATTGGATAGTTCTTAGGCTATTGCCGGCTCGACAACGTGATCTGCGATTGATGCTCATGGAAAAGAATTTTTTCTTATTTTTTCTGATTCTCGGGACTCTCGATCGTGTTCACTGGTGACTACTCTGTTGTGTGTATTCGATCGGATGGTTAATGCTTAAGATGTAGTAGCATACATGAGGGTTCTGAATGGTCAGTTTCAAACTTGCAATACAATTTAAGAGTAAAAAGCAAGTAATGGGGTCTTCTAATGTTCAACTCTTCCCCTACAACGAAGGTGAGACTATTCCAACACTGCCTATAGTGCTATAAAAGCGTGCCAATTATCCTATTCTTATGTCAGGGAACATCGGCATCTATACGAGCTTACTGTGAGTTATCTAAGCACTGTGTGTTCTTGAAATTCAAGTAAGAGGGTTAGTATGTTGTTATGTGTTGGTAAAGAAAAGGTATGGTTTATGTGTTTGGCAAATTCCCTTCAGATCAGTGGATTTTGTTCATTTGCAATGCATACTGTGCTACGCAATTCATTATCAGGTGTTTGATGAAACTTTTCTGATCCTTATGATAACTTAAGAAGGGTTGTGGTAAACATACCACAGAGGCGTGAAATGAGCCGTCGATCCTTTGTTTCAGGAACAAAATATATCTAGCCGTGTTGCTTTCTGCTGTCGTGCTGATCATTTTTGCTGACTTTGCCATAAGGTGAATACCTGGACAATAGTTCTTTCAAAATAATAACCTGGATAAATGATAATATAAGAGACACACTGATGGTATTTCAAGTCAACTCGACGGGTTCTGTTCCTGTATTAAAACTGAGTACGGGTATGCCTAGTATATAATAACTCGAGTCAATGTCAATCAACTTGCTTAACCATTTTAAATATGTGAGGGGATCCCATGAGATAATAAGTATTCCGGTGCAAACATCTTGGATTAATCTCAGCCATTGGATAGAAAATAAACAAGTTGACCTATTATCTCTTAAGAGGTAAGACGTTAACTACTATTAATCGTGACTGTTAGATCAGGATGATCTATTATTTCGTACGAGGTAAAACATCGACTTTTTTAATTATGTCTGTTATATATATATATAAATGAATGGTCTTTATTAATTTGAGCTATCTTAAAATTTAGCTTGTACAATTGAGCATGTTGGTTTCTCCGTCGAACTCCCTCCGATGAACTCTCCTGAACAAACTCACAAGAATTGGATGTGAAGGAATTAGCTCAATCACTAAACACAGGAAGGTTTTGTGACAGACAAACTCGCTCGACATTTTCTGAATCGATGCTGTAAAAATAGAGTAGCAAACTGGACGCCAGAGACTACAGTTGCGTCACTACCCGATTTCACCGTGGCATCCCATGATGGAGTTCATGCCACAGAAGCTGGAGCCACCTCTCAACTCAGCCGCAAGACTCGCACATCCGTTAAACGGTTGCAAGCTCATGCAGCACATGCCAACAGAATTTAACTAACTCCTGCATCTACTGAATTCATGATTTTATTCAACAAAACACCCCCTAAATCATGAACACATGCAACTACTGAACATGAACGATCCCCACCTTGCTTCTCATCTCCTGAAATTTGACTCTGTTGAGTGGTTTAGTTAGGAAATCAGCAAGCTGATCATTGGTGCTGATGGATTCAATCTCAACAGACCCGTTCTCCACACATTCCCTGGTATAGTGATATCTAGGATCGATGTACTTGCTTCGGGTCATGAAAAACTGGGTTCCTACTGAGTGCAATGGTAGACTGATTATCAATCTTCAGAGAGAATGGCTTGGCTTCTTCACCTTCCAGCTCGGTAAGTAGCTTGCTCAACCAAACTCCCTGACATGCTGCTGTGGCTGCTGCGATATACTCGGCTACACACGATGAGAGTGCAACCACCTTTTGCTTCACTGACTGCCAGCTAACAGGGCTATCTCCTAGGAAAAAGAAAATGCCAGAGGTGCTCTTTCTTGTATCAATATCACCCCCAAGGTCACTATCTGAATAACTTATCATCTGGGCTGTTTTCCTTCTCCTAGCATAGCGACACCCATACTGCAAAGTACCAGCCAAGTACCTCAGTATCTTCTTCACAGCAGCCAAGTGCTTCTCTGTTGGCTTCTCTAGGAAATGGCTTACATAGCCAACTGAAAAACTTATGTCAAGTCGAGTGTGCATTAAGTACCGGAGACTACCCACAATGCTGCGATACATCGTGGCATCAGTCAGGGGGGCAGTGCTATCGCGATTGAGCTTGCAGCAAGGCTCCATGGGCGTGTGCACTGGGTTGCCGCCTTCCATGATAGTCTTCTGCAAAATCTTCTCGACGTACCCTAATTAATAGAGTGAGATTCCACCCTCATCCTGCTTTACTTCTATGCCAAGATAGAAACTGAGCAGGCCCAAGTCACTCATTTTGAACTGCAGCTTCATCTCCTCCTTGAATGCTTCAATCTCCCTACTGGCCGCTCCTGTAATCACCAAGTCATTGACATAGACGTCGGCAAGCAGGCAGGAGACACCTTCTCCTCGCATATACACCGCTTGTTCGAATTCACAGCGATGGAAACCTAGGTCTAGCAAGCAGCAATCAAGCTTCGTGTTCCATGCCTTGGGTGCTTGGCGGAGGCCGTAGAGTGCCTTGTGCAATTTGAAAACCTTGTCCTGTAACTTCAAAACCAAGGGGCTGCATGACGAAGACCTCCTCTTCCAGCTCGCCATTGAGAAAAACAGATTTTACATCCATATGGTGGACATGCCAACCCGTATGGGCCGCCAAGGTGATCAGCAATCACACGGACTCAAGGCACGCGACTGGAGCGAACACTTCATCGAAGTCCACCCCCTGCCGCAGGACGTACCCCTTGGTGACGAGACGAGCCTTGTGCTTGATGACAACTCCATGGGCATCTTTTTTCACCTTGAAAACCCACTTGAGGCCAATGGGCCCATGACTGGCTGGGAGATCAACAAGGCTCCACGTGCGGTTGTCTTTGACGGACTTCATTTCTTCCATCATTGCGCGACACCAGTGTTCATGTTGTTATGCCTCAGCGAACGCTGTCGGCTCGTCATGGACAGCAAGGTGCAGCTCATCATCATCTAGTGCAGATCCGTGCTCAAGCACGCTTTCCACCAGTTTGAACCGTGGTGTCTTCCCAGCAGATTGATCCAGCTGCTCCATGGCATCACTTGTGGGTGAGACAAACTTGACGCCACCACTGCGATCAGCAGAAATCTTCGAGCGTGGACATGCCAGTGTTACTGGACTCCACCCGTTGCCGGTCTCCTGGTTTATGCCATTGATAACACTAGGAGCAGGAACTTCTTCCCATACTTGCTCATCCACCATGAAAGGTCCTCCATAGCTGTAGCTTGCAGGCGAGTCGTCGTTTCTCTAGTCCCACATGGCCATTTCGTCGAACACAACATCATGGCTCACATGGACACAGTTGCTGTTTGGATCATAGCAGTGGTACGCCTTCAAGCCGGCCTCATAGCCAACGAAGACCATTGCCTTGCTTCGATCCTCCTGCTTCTTGAGGTGTGGGGCCATTGTCTTCATGTATGCGACATAGCAAAAAGTTCGTATGAAGTGCACCGCCGATGTCGTTCCATGCCACGCCTCGTAGGGAGTCATGCCTTTCACTGCCTTTGTCACACTGTGATTGAGAATGAAGACAGCTGTGGTTACTGCTTCTCCCCACGTATCACCTGGAGCACACTTGGACTTCATCATGCTTCTCGTCATGGCAAGGATTGTCTGATTGTGTCTCTCAACTACATCGTTTTGCTGTGGAGAATACGGTATAGTGAGTTGTCGCAACACACCCTTGTTTGCGCAGTACTCGGCAAACTCGATGGAGGTGAACTCCCCGCCCTGATCTGTCTGGAGTACACGCAGCTTGCGTCCTGTCTCTGTTTCAACCTGCGCCTGAAATTGCTTGATTGTTGTCAACGCGTCACTTTTGTCACCCAACAAACGCAACCACACGTAACTACTGTGTGTTGGGTTATGGGGAGGCTACGCTAGCGCTTAATTTTAAAAAATTACTCCATTATCCTAGGAACCATACGTGTAATGGGATCATGGATCGTTACCTTTAGCCTCGAGACGCACTCGGGCAGCGAAAGTAGAGTCGATGAAGCGCGTCCTGGAGCTACTCCTCCCGGCTCCATTCATTCGTCAGCGATCCGGTGATCTCCACGGGAAGAAGACGAGCACCACTATTAGAGTAGTGCCTTCACGGTATCCACACGTTCGGGGACTGAATCACTTCACGCCGGCGTGCTAGCACTCGCGAGATCCGGGATATCGATCACAACCCTTGCAATCGAGGAGATAAGAGAGGTGACGGCTAGGGTTCTCAACCAGGAGCAACAGCACAGCCTTTTTGTGCTAGCCCCTCCTCTCTTTATATAGTGTCCTATCACGGGCCTTTAATCTATATTAAAGCCCAACAGATCTAATCTGTTCGCTTGGACCGGAACTTCCGGTTCTAACCGGAACTTCCAAAAATAACATTCTGTATCAAATTTATTTCGACCCGGAACTTCTGGTCTAACCAGAACTTCTGGTTCGTCCAGGCAGGCCCGAAACTTCTGGTCTAACTAGAACTTCTGGCTTCTCTAGAAAACTAAAACTGGGGCTAGCCTGAAACTTCTGGTCTAACCGAAACTTCCAGATGCTCTAGAACCCAGAACTTCTGGCCCTCAGCCAGAACTTTCGGTTCCCCCAGAATTCTCTTGGGCACAATTCCATCAATCTCCTACTTGTACAAGAGCCAATTATTGCAAGTTTAAAATCCAATCCCCTTAAGCGTGTGACTCGATAGGTTCATATAAAAACGGCCGCTACTCGGAAACTCTTTCCGAATCGCCGATCAATAGCGGTACCTAGCAGCACATATTGACCCTCGAAAGCATATAAAGTCAAAATTATACTTTCAGAACCTTAATATACTCACGCACCAATCCATTTCCCACACGACATCAGTCAAACTCAAGGCGAGATTCATGCCACCCTTGTTGATAGCTCGACACTTCACTCGATCAAGTAGTGGATTCAATCATGATCAATTCTTTGATCATAGTGGCATGGCCATGTACTTTCTAATCCGACTACCTTGAAGAGCCCAGAGACGTCTCTCCCGTTATTTAGGAGTAAATTCTATCTTGACCGCTCACATCCCACGACATGTTTCGTGATACCCTCGAAAGCAACCTTTATAACTACCCTGTTACTGAATAGTATTTGGAAGCCCCTAAGTGTGCTACTACACATTCTAGAATCAATGACAATCTCAAGTCTAAGGATTCTACAGGTACACCATTTGAGATGTCAACTGATAGCACTTACAAAATAACAATCTTAGTAATATATCAAAGTGAGTCTATCCAACTCCATGTTCACCAGCATGAGTCCACATCACTGATTTGACATCTCCATGTCTATGATCTATGAAACATGATCATCAATCAGACAGATGTGCTAATCTATAAATCATCACTGTCCCACATGACGATATGAGATTAGGGATTCGTTTAGAATAATATCGTAACACAGAGAGTTTCACAAACAAGTCACGCACTCATTGATCAATGTAAAAGATATTTATTCAAGGAATAAGATAACCAATTATCGAAATGTACACTAGCATAGATAAGACATTTTCTCTCACATACATTGGACTCACTCACGTAAGTATCTGATACCCATAGAGCTCAAGTGCGCCTCATGCCTGGGCTATGAGAGAGGCTTTGTCAATGGATCGACTATATTCAAATCCGTGTGCACCTTGCATATCTTCACATCACCTCTATCTATAATCTCACGAATCAGGTGATAGCGCCAAAGTATGTGCTTGGACTTCTGGTGTGACCTAGGCTCCTTGGCTTGCGCAATGGCACTACTATTATCATAATAGAGATCCACTAGACTAGACGTACTAGGGACAACACCCATCTCAGAAACAAACTTTCTGATCCAAACTGTCTCTTTTGTAGCTTCTAAAGCTGTAATATACTCGGCCTCTGTCGTTGAATCTGCAACCATTTCTTGCTTGGAACTCTTCCAACTCACCGCGCCTCCATTGAGGCAGAACACAAATCCAGACTACAATCACGAATCATCCATGTCGGTTTGGAAGCTAGCATCGGTGTAAGCATTTACAACGAGCTCCTCCTCACCTTCATAGACCAAGAACATATCATTAGTTCTTCTCAAGTACTTAAGAATACTTTTTACTACCGTCCAGTGACTTTTACCCGGGTTTGACTGATATCTGCTCGTAAAACTTAGAGCATAAGAAACATCTAGCGTGTACAAAGCATGGCATACATTATGGATCCGATTGCGGAGGCATACGGGATCGCACTCATTTTCTCTAGCTCATCAGGTGTCGAAGGACACTGACTCTTGCTGAGAGAATTACCATGTGACAATGGCAGAAAACCTTTCTTGGAATTCTGCATATTAAACTGTTTTAATACCTTATCAATGTACATACTTTGACTTAATCTAATTAGCCTTTTCGATCTATCTCTATAGATCTTTATACTCAAAATGTATGCTGCATCTCTAAGATCTTTCATTGAGAAACTATTTCTCAGCGAAGACTTGATAGCATCTAGCATAGGAATATCATTTTCGATCAATAATATGTTATCTACATATAAGACCAGAAACACAAGTGAGCTCCCACTAGCCTTCTTGTAAACACAAGGCTCTTCTTCGTTCTTGATGAAGCCAAACCGTTGGACTACCTCATCAAAACGAAGGTTTTCCAACTTCGAGAAGCCTGCTTCAGCCTATAAATGGACCTTTGCAGCTTGCAAACTTTCCCATCATTCTCTGAATCATTAAAACCTTCAGGCTGTTTTATGTACACATCCTCACTTAGGTTTCTATTAAGGAAAACTGTCTTGACATCCATTTACCATATCTCATAGTCATAAAATGCGGCAATTGCTAGGATGATCCGGATAGACTTTAGCATAGTGACGGGCGAAAACATTTCATCATAATCAATAACTTGAATCTGTCTGAAACCTTTCGTCACCAATCATGCCTTATAAATGTGAACATTTCCATTAACGTCTATCTTTTTCTTAAAAATCCATTTACACTCGATAGTTTTTACACCATCAGGTGGATCGACCAAGTTCTAAACTTGATTCTCTCACATGGATTCTAACTCGGATCTTATGGCTCTAAGCCATTTCTCAGAGTCTGGTCCCATCACTACTTCCGTATAGGTTTTAGGTTCATCATTGTCTAACAATAATATGTCACGCTGCCTATTAGTTAAAAACGCAAACCGCTCGAGCGCACGATTCAACCTCTCCGACCGACATGGGGCTGGTGTCTCGACAATAGGCTCTGCAACATCTTGCATGTCGAGTGGCGGTTCAGTAGGAGCTGAAACATTTTCTAGTGGTTCTCGAACCTCTTCGAGTTTCACCGTGCTTCCACTAACCCTTTTTGAGAGAAACTCTTTCACAAGAAAAACACCATTCTGGACGACAAACACTTTGCCTTCTTCCCGGTTATAAAAGTAATATCATTTGGTTTCCTTAGGATATCGCACAAAGAAGCATTTATCAGATTTGGGAGTGAGCTTATTAGACGTCAAACGTTTTACATAGGCCTCACAACCCCAGATCTTCAAAAAAAACAACCCGAGATGCTTCCCAGTCCATATCTCATATGGTATTCTCTCTACAGATTTAGATGGAACTTTGTTTAACATAAAAGCAGCAGTTTCTAAAGCAAATCCCTAGAAAGACAATGGAAGTTTAGTTTGACTCATTATCGATCGGACCATGTCCAACAAGGTTCGGTTTCTCCGCTCAAACACCCCATTCCACTAAGGTGTACTAGGTGGAGTCAGCTGTGGAACAATTCCACACTGCTTCAGATGATCATTAAACTCTTGGCTCAAATATTCACCTCCAAGATCCGATCGCAGAAACTTTTGGAGAAAAAGGGGAAAAATCAGAACTGAATCAGAACTTGTGGACTAGAAAAACAGAACTGAACTTCATTTCTTCTCATTTCAAAATGGCTGGTTGGGGGGTACATATAGGGGACTCTAGGGGACCTTCTTGCAGCTCAAGAAAGGGATTACTTGCAGCTCAAGATGGTCTAAAGCATAAAGAAGGTGCTGCTGCTAAATGCCAAAACAATTCTGCTAAAGCTAATTCTGCTAAAGCTAAAATAAAGTAAAGATGCTGCTGACATAAGTAGCCCCAAACAGCCCCAATTAGCACAAGACTTATCCTATTAGACCATTAAAATTTGATTGTCTTGCCTGTATGATTATGTACCTCATTCTGGAACTCGTTAAACTTTTCAAAGGATTCCGACTTATGCCTCATTAAGTAGATGTAATCATATCTACTAAAGTCATCGGTAAAAGTAATGAAGTATCGGTATCCACCTCTGGCTGTAGAACTCATTAGTCCACATACATCGGTATGTATAATGGTCAACAATTCATTTGCCCTCTCACTTTGACCAGTGAAGGGCGCCTTAGTCATCTTGCCAAATAAACAAGACTCACATGTGTCAAATGATTCAAAATCAAATGACTCTAAAAGCCCATCTCTATGGAGTTTCTGCATGTGCATCTCATTTATATGGCCCAAACGACAATGCCATTCGTACGTAGGATTCAAATCATTTAGTTAAGCTTTCTTCGTATTAATGTTATAAATATGTGTATCCTCAAGATTCAGAATATATAAGCCATTCAACAATGGACAAACACCATAGAGCATACCATTCGAAAATATCAAACAACACTTGTTCTTTATTACAAAATCAAAACCATCTTCCTCTAAACATGACGAAGAGATAATGTTTTTGCCCAAGGCGGGAATGCAATAACAATTATTCAGTTCCAAAACTAATCCTGAGGGTAGCGATAAAGAATAAACGCCGACGGCCAACGTAGCAACTTTTGCACAATTGTCGACGCGAACATCCAATTCACCTCTTGCGCACTTTCTAGTCCTTTTCAGCCCCTGCAATGATTTGCAAGTGTGAATCACTGATCCGGTATCAAATACCCATGAATCACTTGGATGAGTAGCAAGATAAATTCCAATAACATTTATACCTAAAGCGAAAGTCACACTTTCCTTCTTTTTCTTTTATTCTTCCAAGTACAACTTACAATTCCTCCGCCAATAGCCAGGCTTATGGTAGTGGTGGTAAGTGTTAGAGTTAGGAGGGCCCGAATTGGACTTTCTAACGAATTGGACTTAGAGCTCGAGATCGCATTTGGAGCTTTAGCCTTTCCCTTACGCTTCTTACTTTTTTTTTGAACCATCATCACATGACTAGGATTTTTCTTAAGGCTTTCTTCGGCTGTCTTGAGCATCCCATGCAATTTAGCCAAGGTTTTCTTCATGCCATTCATATGAAAATTCATGATAAATGACTCAAAGCTCGCAGGGAGCGACTGAAGAATCACATATGTGGCCAAATCATTATCAAGTTTAGATATGAGTTTTTTCAGGTTCTCAACGTAACCAATCATCTTGATCACATGACGACTCACTGGACTGCCTTCCACTAACCTGCATGCAAACATGGACTTTGAGACATTATACCTCTCAGTCCATGCTTGGTTCTCAAACATGCCCTTCAACCCCACGATCATATCGTAGACATCCCTGTCCTCATATTGCTTCTGAAGCTCGGAGGACATGCAGGCAAGCATGAGACAGCTGACATCAACTGAATCACTGGTGTGCTTCTCATAAGCCCGCCTTTTAGTAATTGGTGTATCATCCGTTGGTTCATCAGGGTGGGGTTCCTCTAGAACATAATCATTTTTCTCCTGCTTGAGAACAATTCTCAAGTTCCTGTACTAGTCAATAAAATTTATTCCAGACAATTTCTCCCTCTCAAGGATGGATCGCAGATTAAAAATAGAAGTGTTCTTTGTAGTAGGTGTCATGATCTACAACAACAACGCAAGGTTTAGCACAATGCTATGTTAATCTTCTATCAAATAAAAGATGTACCATAATATGTAAAATGATCGCTTTCCCTCTAATGACACATTGTGAGA
The DNA here is from genome assembly GCA_000418225.1 of Zizania latifolia. Classification (NCBI taxonomy): domain Eukaryota; kingdom Viridiplantae; phylum Streptophyta; class Magnoliopsida; order Poales; family Poaceae; genus Zizania; species Zizania latifolia. The sequence continues at coordinate 123,416 of KE373076.1, forward strand.
CAAGATCCATATTCATCTAACTCCTAGTGAGCTTTGGCATCACTGCTAGAAGATTAGTGACATAGGTAAGCAACACTCGCTAATCACATCATATGTGACTCTTGTTCGTTGGGACAGCATCCAATGTCGGACACCCAACTCCATGCCCCAAAGCCCAAAACCGTTTTGATGGCTTTGTTAAGCAAACCAATACTATGCATGTGGTTGTCCGACATCCACCCTAACTGGTCAAGATAAAAGACGGCACCCTGCTTTGGCAGACCCACCATCGATGATCGAGAACCTTGGTAGGTGCAACTATTGAAAAAAGCATCAATGCTTAATTTTCTGAGGAAAACTATTCTAACATGGTAACGATGCCTATCGCACGCAGAACATGAAAGAATAGTATGACAGGTACATGAGTAAACATCACAGGCAATCATATTAACTGTGACATAGTATGGCCCTCTCGCATGGTGATCTTCATCTCCATTGTTCCTGTCCTTCGGGTCATCACGCTTCAGAGTAGGACCGAAACTAGCGACCAGAGGGGGGGTGAATGGGCGCAAAATAAAAATACAGCGGAAAAATAAAACTTCTAAAATTTAAGTGT
>KE373076.1:125590-153088 GCA_000418225.1 Zizania latifolia
CTCTGCCCGGCCGACGCCCGTCCGTGTACCTGAGTCGCACGACAGCTCCGTCACGGTCGAGTCTTCTCATCCTTTCCTCCTTCATCCTAATCGTCCAATCTTCATCATCTGGTTGACAAGCACTCATCACCTCATGGTTCATACCATGACTCCTCATTCAGGCCTCCATGAACTTGTATCAGTCTATTACACATAATAGTACTATACTAATTACATGAGCAGAAGCATCACATGTCGACGTGCAGGTCGTACAACATTTGAACAGCCTTGGGCTGTAATCAACCATGATACGCAGGCCATGTTATTACAAGAGAGTATCATATACTATGCAAGGCCATACTAGTCACAACATTCCCTGCAAAAACAAGTTAGACGGAATCTAGACGTGACTGACCCAAGCCTGGAACTTCCGGCCAGTAGGCCCGGAACTTCCGGTCGAAGGGCCCAGAACTTCCGACTTATGGCCAGAACTTCTGAAATCAACCTTCTGACTCGAATTTATTTTGGTCCGGAAGTTCTGAGTCACACCCGGATCTTCCAAAAATAACCTTCTATACGGAATTTATTTCTGTCCAGAATTTCCAGTCCAACCGGAACTTTCGAATCCAGAACTTCCGGGTCACACTTGGAACTTCCGAAAATAACATTCTGTATCGAAAATTATTTTGGCCCAGAACTTTCGGTCCAACCGGAACTTCCAGAAAATCCGACGACAAAAAACAATAGATCCAATCTATTTCCATCACATATCACCATATGTGATCGATCCAGATCGAACACTACTTACGTAGGCTCTGATACCACTGTTGGGTTATGGGGAGGCTACACTAGCGCTTAATTTCAAAAAATTACCCAGTTAGCCCAGAAACCATGCATATAATAGGATCATGGATCGTTACCTTTAGCCTCAAGACATGCTCGGGCAGTGAAAGTAGAGTCGATGAAGCGCGTCCTCGAGCTACTCCTTCTGGCTCCGTTCGTTCATCAGTGATCCGGCGATCTCCACGGGAAGAAGACGAGCACCGCTATTGGAGTAGTGCCTCCACGGTATCCACACGTCTGGGGACTTAATCACCTCACGCCGGCATGCTAGCACCACTCGCGAGATCCGGGATATCGATCACAACCCTTGCAATCGAGGAGAAAAGAGAGGTGACGGCTAGGGTTCTCAACCAGGAGCAACAGCAACAGCCTTTTTGTGCTAGCCCCTCCTCTCTTTATATAGTGCCCTGTCACGGGGCCTTTAATCTGTATTAAAGCCCAACAGATCTAATCTGTTCGCCTGGACCATAACTTCCTGTTCTAACCAGAACTTCCGAAAATAACCTTCTGTATCGAATTTATTTCGATTCGGAACTTCCGGTCTAACCGGAACTTCCGGTTCGTCTAGGCAGGCCCGGAACTTCCGGTCCAACCGAAACATCTGGTTCCTCCAGAAAACCAAAACTGGGGCTGGCCCGGAACTTCCGGTCTAACCGAAACTTCTGGGTGCTCCAGAACCCGGAACTTTCGGCCCTCAGCCAGAACTTCTGGTTCCCTCAGAATTCTCTTGGGCGCAATTCTATCACTGTGGTCATCAACAAGCAACAGGAAGTATCAATGGCCGCTGTGCGTCGGTGGTGAAACTGGACCGCACAAGTCACCATGGACGAGATCTAATCGATCAGCTGCATGGTACATCATTGAAGATGGGAATGACACCCTCCGATGCTTGCCGAAGATGCAGCCCTCGCACACTTGGTCGACATGCTCAATCACCGGGAGACCGCGCGCCATGCCATGCTTTGACAGCTTGCACAGTTCATCAAAACTGAGGTCCCTTAACCTGGCATGCCACAGCCACGCTTCATCATCGCAGCACATGGCTAGGCACACTGGTTGAGCTATGGAAGCCTGCAGCAGGTACAGACGATTCGCCCCACGCTGTACCTTGGCAAGGAGTTGTTGTCGTCGATCACGTATGTGCAGCAACCCGTTGTCGATGTCCACCTTGCAGCCGCTCTCATCGAGCTGTCCTAGGCTGATGATGTCACTACGCAACGCCAGGATGAAGTAGACGACAGAGAGTGCTTGATGCTGCCCTCCACGTCCCTGGAACAGGACCGTTCCTCCGCCGTGGATGTCGACGTATGAGCCATCTCCTAATCTGACCTTGCCGGTGATGCCCGTGTCCAGTTCAGCGAAGATCTCCCGGCACCCCGTCATGTGGTTGCTAGCTCCGGAGTTGAGGTACCACACCCCATCACGTCGATCGCCCATGTCACTGAGCAGTGCCTTGACACGAGGCTCATCTAAAAAGATGGTCCCTAGTGCAGCCGGTGTTGTCTCCGTGATGGCACAGGCCTGTGTCATGAGAACAGACGGCTCGTCATCATCCTCCTTGCTGAGATGTGCCTCGTCGGTGCGCTTGGGGTAGCGGCAATCTCGTGCCCAATGGCCCTTCTTGCCACAATTGCAACACTTGTCATGGTCGTTGTCGTGGTTAGGCGTGTCCTTCGACTCATGAGCGTTGCCCTTCTTCTTTGGTGGCTGGTTGCAGCGACACCGATGGCCGCTGCCCTTGCCAGAGTGCAACAAGTCCACACCTTGCTGCTGGTCCTTGACACGCGATGCCCATTCCTCCTCAGTCAGCAAAAGCTTGCCGCTTGCCGCTGTTTGGGATGATGGCGTAGGTCTGTCTTCCACAGCTTTGAGGCGCCCAGTGATATCCTCTATCGAAAGTGTTGATAAATCCAACATTGTTTTAACAGCAAGGGCGAGTTGAGAGAACCTGTCAGGTATCACACGGAGATACTTCTCCACGACCTTCATGTCGTCGATCGGGTCTCCGAGTGTCACCAGCTCCTGGACCAGGCCGCTCAGCCACGAAGTCTTCAACGGACTCACTGTCGCAGAACTGGATCGTCTCATACTCCCTTCGCAGCTATTGAGCCTTGGCCTTAAGCATGCGATCGCTGCCAACACGCGCCATCTTGATGTTGTCCCACGCCGCCTTAGCGTTGTTGTGTCCACCAATGGTGATGATCATCTCCGACAGGATGCTGCGGAGGATGGCCTCCATGACCATCTGGTATTCCTGCTCATTGTCGGAGGCATGTTCAATCGCCGTCCACAAGCCACGCGTGCGCATCATAACATGCATCAGCATGGCCCATTCGCTGTAGTTTGTGCGAGTAAGCATGGGGTAGTTCGCTCCACCACCGGCTTCCCGAACCGTACGATGGATCACCAGGCTGCTCTTGTTGCTGCTCCCGCCACTGCTCTCCGCGTGGCTGCGAAAGCGCGTGCCCGGTGGTGTCGCTGATCGTGCTTGCGGCATGAGGACGCCCTCCAGAACATGATCATGAGCCCAACACCGATATCTAGCACTGATACCAAATGTTGGTTTCTCCATCAAACTCCCTCTGATGAGCTCTCCTGAACAAACTCACAAGAACTGGACGTGAAGGAATTTGCTCAATCACTCAACACACGAAGGTTTTGTGCCGGGCAAACTCGCTTGACATTTTCTGAATTGATGCAGTAAAAACAGACTATCAAACTGGACGCGAGAGACTGCAGTTGCGCCACTACCCGATTTCACCGTGGCATATATCTCACGATGGAGTTCATGCCGCAGAAGCTGGAACCATCTCTCAACTCATCCGCAAGACTCGCACATCCGTTAAACGGTTGCAAGCTCATGCAGCACATGCAAACAGAATTTAACTAACTCCTACGTCTACTGAGTTCATGATTTTATTCAACAGAGCATACTTTGAGTACAGTGCTCTCAATGTTTGGGAAGTATAGCCATGATATCTACTATAAGTAATTTCTGTTATTGAAATTTTCAGTTTTTGGGTGAGTTGCTCAAGCATTTTGGTTTTGTCTATAACAGCATATATGAGATATCTCAATGGTAGCAATCGAGAGCTTGGTGATCATTTTCAGAAAAACCTTGATGATGAAAATGGTGTTAATGCATCAACTGAAAATAAAATACCACCAAAGCTTCTTCAGTTTACTTTCCAAGAGTTGAAATCTGCCACTGTTAACTTTAGACCAGATAGTATTCTTGGAGAGGGTGGGTTTGGGTACGTATTCAAGGGATGGATTGAGCCGAACAGCACATCTCCTGCAAAACCCGGTACTGGTCTTACAGTTGCGGTCAAAAGTTTGAAGCAGGATGCACTTCAAGGTCATAGAGAATGGGTGGTAAGTATTGTGCATGTCTCGTACAATAGGGTTTGTGAAAGTTATAACTTCCAAACATACCATATTTGCAGGCAGAGGTTGACTTTCTGGGACAATTGCATCACAAACACCTTGTTAAGCTGATTGGATACTGTATCGAGGATGATCAAAGGTTGCTCGTATATGAATTCATGGCCCGAGGAAGTCTTGAAAACCATCTTTTCAGAAGTAAGCAATCAAATGCAAGCATTGGTATTTCAAATTTAATGTTTCCTGAAAATTGGCGGGTTTCATTTTAAATGAGACTAACGCCACACTTTTAATTCATGCCAATTATATGTGGTTACTTTCATATGCCAATGTGTTTGTATATATATATTTTTAAATAAAATGAACTATGTCATCTCAACATTTATATATGGATCCATTTACGGTACCTCCGTTATCTCCTGAGGAGGTAATAGCTGAAACTAATCTAAACCGTTGATTAAGTATGTTTAAAATAATTAATTAAAAAAGAAAATGGGCTAACCGGCTATAAATCGCCTTGATTGCGGAAAGTAATCTGCATGTATGTCGTCCGCATGGAAAGTTTGTTGATTATTTCCTTTTTTCTAGTGCATGCAACAAATAATCTGCTAGCATGTGATTTTTTTCTACGTGCGTCATAGGAAAGGAATTAATTGTTGCATGTATGTGAGCTCGCATATATTAAATAAATATTATATGGCCAATTATCTCTAAACCCTAGGAGATAATAGTTCACTGATTTTAAATCTTAAATATTGGATTGTACAGATTAGATGATCCATAAAATTTGAGGATACCATAAAATTCTTCTTATATATTATCATGTCTTGATCAATGTTTCTCGATGAAGTAAATGAGTTAAATTTCTTTTGTAAAAAGCAGTAACTTCTCCCAAAAGGAGCAACAATGTTTGTAGGTGACCCTTTGTTTGCATATCAGTTTTCTTACAAGGTTAATGCATGCAGGGCTGTTTTAGAATAATTAGCAATACAATTTTAGCAAAGTTGTTGTTGGCTTGTCTTGTTGAACACTAAGACTTGACCTCTTCTTGTTATATCCTTTCTAGGTGTTATATGTTATCCATCGAATTGTTAACTGTTTATTGAAAACTAGGACCTGTATATACAAATCATTATTTTGATGATCTCTACGGTGTTCTCCTATATATTAGGTCATCCCTGCCTAAGAAGTTTTACTGTTTGTACTTTCTTCTGAAGTTTCTTGATTTTGGTAATGTCTCAAATTCCCCCCTCTAAAGTTCCTGCTAGCTCACTTTGTTTAATCTTGAAGGGGCTCTTCCCCTACCTTGGCCCTGCAGAATGAAGATTGCTCTTGGCGCTGCTAATGGACTAGCCTTCCTCCATGGAGGTCCGAAGCCAGTTATTTACAGGGATTTTAAGACATCAAATATTCTTCTTGATTCGGTACTGTTCCTAATCAATTTGTTTCACGTCATGCTCATATGTTGCAATTATTCACAAGATTTATTCTTGCATGTTATTTCAATAACAGTGGAAATTGTGCTTATACAGGATTACAATGCCAAACTTTCTGATTTTGGGTTAGCGAAAGCTGGTCCTCAAGGCGATAAAACTCATGTCTCTACTCGGGTTGTTGGTACCTATGGTTATGCTGCGCCTGAGTATGTAATGACAGGTATTGTGTGGAAACTTTTGGTTCCGTCACCCACTTGGATCAAAATTTCGCTAATACGAAGTTACTGGTTGGTGTTCTATTATGTTTCTCTTAGTTTATAGGGTGTGATAACTGATAATAACAACTTTGTTTCTAATTTTATCATACTGATGCTGCTACTAAATTGGATACTAAGATGACTCAGGATTTGGATCCTAAGATGTCTCAGGATTTCCTCTGGTGACAAAATTATCGAACCTAAAGTTCATTCTTAAGTTTTTTCTGGAACTGATTTTTTTTCTGATACTGTAGTTCATTCCAACTATCTAGGATTACATGTGTTTCATACTTAGTACACTGCAAAATGTAATGTCAAAGATCAGATTATGATTCTCTCTTTGAGCAACAAAGATACATGTTTTATAACTCTATTAAGGTACACTTTTCAGGACACCTGACATCCAAGAGCGATGTATATAGCTTCGGAGTTGTCTTACTCGAGATGTTAACCGCTAGGAGATCGATGGACAAGAAACGTCCTACGGGAGAGCAGAACCTAGTGGCATGGGCAAGGCCATATCTAAGCGATCGGCGTAGGCTCTATCAGCTCGTAGATCCTCGCCTGGGGCTAAACTATTCTGTTAGAGGGGTGCAGAAGGTTGCTCAGATCTGCTACCACTGCCTTAGCCGTGATACCAAGTCTCGTCCGACAATGGATGAAGTTGTCAAACATCTGATCCCATTGCAGGAACTAAATGATATGGCCTCTGCATCAAACAGACCTCGACCATCTCAGCGCGGTGAGCTATCATTTGAATAAAGAACTCATTATCACCAAGTAAACTTAGTTTGTCTTTGAACTGCCACTTTTTCCAGTAAGGATTTGAGCATAGACGTGATGATTGATTAAAAAGGGTGATTTTGGATTAGCTAATGAAGCTAACTGTAATTCTATTCCATGACAGGAAAGGCACGTCGGTGATGGCTGATTCGACTGCAACAAAGCAGGAATTTTATGATTCTTCCGGTCACTACTGGCCTACTGGCCTGTGTGCTTGCTTTCGTTTAACTGTATAGCAAAGCTAGGTCTGATAATCCCCAATCCCTGGTGATGTGACGCCTCTCTGATAGTCTGATGTCTCGCTTAGATGATATGATCAACCCCTCTGTTTGGCTGGTTTCACAAGCGAAAACGATGTTGGATCATCGTGTAATAACAACTTATTTTCTGACAGGGGCGGATCATCGAGCTGATGTTTTTCCAATTGTGAATATGCACTACTGTAGAAACCGATATTAGTGTCAGGTTAAAATAGCTATCAGTGGTGGATTATTAGTCAAAACTGATAGTCCACGACTATCAGTGCTGATGCTCACTGGTGCTCACTTTCAATGGCGGTTCCAGAACTGGCACTGATAGTATTGATGATTTCTCCATATGTTTTTTATATAAAGCATGTAGAATTAATCATATATGTTAAATTTATTTGTATAACTTATCTCGAATATTATGCAGACAATCTAAAATCAATTTAATACAACATATATTAAGTTAAATCAGAACGTTTACATAAGCGAGTATAAATATAAGCGAGTATAAATATTTCCATATGGATCGAATATGAGAAATTATTTTTATAAGGATAAGCAACCTTCAAGCATAAGCAGTTAGTCTATGGTTTCTTGTTACATGAAGGTTCTGATTTCAGCATGTCCTTAGCACTTGAGCGCATTGATGAAGCCGGTAAGTTGTTCCTAAAGTGCATTGATTTTAATAGACAATAATTGATTCGTGGATAGTTTGAGAAGCTGTACGTACAAACAGAAGAAATTAATCGTTATAACCTAGCCCATCTTGGATAAAAAATAGCTATCAATATGATTAATAGTCCTTATACACTACCACAAAAACAGTCTTTAGTGACTAATCTTTACTGATGGATCAATGACACACGTCAGTAATACACTTTTAGTGATGAACTGTTTTTCACGCGTCAGTAATGCTGCCTTATTAGTGACGAGTCGTAATGTGACCCATCACTAAAGAGGGTGTACCATTAGTGTCGGGTCACATTACGACCCATCACTAAAGGGTCGAAGAACTAGTGATGGGCGGCAACTATCGGCCGTCACTAATGACCACACCGATCATTAGTAACGGACGGTAGTTGCTGCCCGTTACTATAGGTGCCTCTTATGTATAAATAGGCGGAGCCAACAGTGAACCGACCACGTTTTTATATCACGCAGAACCCTAAACCCTAGTGGCCATGCTTCGTCGTGCTCCTCCACCGTCGTGGCCTCGTCCATCAGCCTTCGCTCTGTCCTAGCCTCCGTTCCCTCATGGCCTTCGTTCCGTCGCGCCCTCCATTTCGCCGTCCTCCATTCTGTCATGCGTAGCCACCGTTTCGTCACCGACCCTCCTCGCCGCCGCCTCATCGTGCGTCTTCTCCTCCTCCTCCGTCATGGCTAGGGTTTGTGACTTATTAATTTGTAAGTTTATGACTATGTGGATAATTAATTTATGAATATGTTGCTTTGTGAATATGTTCCCCTATTCGCTCAATGAAAAGAGGGCTATTAGTATGAGGATGTGTGTGACAATTAGGCTATTTTTTTTTGTTTTAACAAGTTTGTTCATGCAATGATCTTACATTTTGTACTACTATTATTATTCCTATATTTTATTTATGCAGTGATCTTACATTATGTGCTTACTATTATTGCTAGTCATATTTTTTTCATGCAATGATCTTACCTTATGTGCTTGCTATCATATAGTTTGATCGTTTACGTCACACACCTATGAATTAAAATATAACGTAGTGGCGAGGAGGCCATTAAGTTAGCAGCCTAACATCTGAGAGCAATTCGTGTTTTTGTCTTGTTCAACATGAATTAGGGTTTACACAAGTATTATTGTACTTTTTTCATCATTTTTAAATACAACATGAATTAGGGACATGGCAAGCCTCCCAAGTAATCAACAGGGCACTTCCATCAAACATCGTGCTTCCAGCAGTAGGCGGCCCCCTATGGTATTATTGTACTTTTTTTGCTGTCCCATACTATAAGTGCTATGTTTAGTTATAGTAATCCATGCCAACAATGTAGGTATCGACTTATGGTCCTAAGTGTTGCCTTCTGAAAGTCAGTCATTTCCACGGACGTTACATGGTACATAAATTGTACATTGCATATTCTATTTATGTGGTAATAAACCTAACAAACTGATGCGATATTATCTTACTGTTGTAGCTTCTACAAAAAGCTTTATAGAAAACCATAACATTCATGATGGTGACAACCTTGAGTTATCAACAAGAGATGGGTGCACCAATATGGTTGAGGTTGCGAGGTGTGGAGGCAGGTTATGCCTCCATAGAGAGTGCGATGCATTTAGTGTTCAAGTTCGCCTAGTAGAAGGAGACTTTGTGGTACTAATAATGGGACCCCCACTGTTTGCTATGACTACTATTTTCAATAATTATGGCGAAGAGAAGACTGCACAAGCCATGAAAGTAGATGACAGTGATAGCGGTATCTATAGCAAACTCACATTACCTACGAGACATGCAAATTTTGTATATGTACTTACCGACTTTTTATAATGACAGGTGATGGTCCTAGCAATGCTAAGAAGAAGAAAGGGAAGTAGATAGCCAGGGAGGGTGACACCGACCAAATAGATCAATTGAAGAACATCTGATATTTTGGCAATCATACAGATGTAACTCCGACAAGGAAGGCGCTCCTACAAGACATCTCGGCGGGTTTATTCTCTAAGATTCAGTTATATGTCTGCACAATAAATAACTTGATTATCAACAAGAAGTCAGTGATAAGCACATTACACATGTCAGAAAAGCAAACATCTACATATATACACTTGGCCTTGTCTAACTGGTTTTGTACATATTTTATTATAATAGTATTTTTCAAGGTAATATTGTTATAAGTACGTCACAACTCACCTACACCAGTAGACCACCCAGATTCAACTGACAACAGTAGGTAGTGAAGCAGTCCCAATTACAGTGCATAAATCTACGGATGGACGGTGCGACCTGACTACTAGTTTTAGCCAATTTCCTCGAGATAATAAGTTAGAAGTTGGCACAGTATGCAGCTTCCATTTCAACATCAACAATGGTGCAATTGAGGCAATTATGTATGTGGTGTAAATTGTTATTTGTCACATTCAAATCTTATGGAACTTTGTTTTAGCCAATTTCTTTAAGAGAACGAGTTAGAAGTTAATATATGTGATATTAATTTGGTTCTGGAAATTCTGTGATGAATTTTCTGTATTCTGTGATGAAATATCTATGATGTGCTTGCAATGTTGGATGTTGTTGGCTGCCAAATCTTAGATTCTATTTAGGATGCAACCTAAAAATAATTATTTTTTTTAAAAAATGACCATACTATTAGTGACAGGCGATAATAATCACCCGTCACTAAAGGGTCATGATAAGTGAGCCAGCAGGCCCCTTTTAGTGACGGGTGTATATTGTCGTCGGTCACTAAAGGGTGACCCATGATGGGTGAACACCCATCACTAATGACCTGGCTTCACTGACGGGATAAGAGTGACAGGAGACATATCCATCACTAATAGGGTTTTCTGTGGTAGTGATACCTGAGCATTTTGTACCCTAAGCGACTCGTTTCCTGTGAATCCGTGCATAAATTGCATAACATAAAATCCACATAAATTATTGCTTGGTCCTTGCTTCCAACTAGGAAAGTTATGTCAAACCGTCCATTCTTTCATGTATGGGTGGTACCTAGTACTCTTCTTGATATATTTTTGTATACTCTGCATGTGTGTGATCTAATGTTAGATTTAATTTATTAAGGAACAAAGATCAGAGATTATCTTGGCTATCAAAGATGATGATCTTGCTAATATCCGGCTGAATTACAAGGAAAACCCAGTGAAAGCTACGTATATATCATTATAGGTTAGGACATGTTTGATTCTCATGTAACGTATAAAAAAGAACATTTAGGAATAGAACTTACCTAAAGTGGTAGGTCAAAAGTATGTATTGCCTTAACTAGAGAAGTGCTTGCAGTGCATAGGTCTCTGCATCATCAGGACTTGCTTGAATCATTGTCAGATTTATTTTTACTAGGTCCATGAACTCTACATGTTGAATACATTCTGTTTAATATTTATGTATCTCCATCCCTACAAAAACGATTAGCATAACACACATTCAATATAATGATACTATAAATAACTATGAATTATATAAATATAACACTTACAGAGTTTAGCAACTAAGAATAGACACATCGAGAGCGTCTTGTTGGTATAGTTGATACTCTCCTCGAACATTATGTAAATAATGCCATCACCATGCAAGAAATCTTGATGCTTGTAGAAGACCTCAATCATTTGTCTACCCTCTTTTGATTCCTTCATATACTAGGAGTGGAATTTGCGAAGTTGAAACAAGAGGTCACGCCATAAATTTGGCTCAACTAACATTTCTCCTAGCTTGAATATCCAATGAGTTGGATCTTTTGCTATCAAAGATTCATTTAGGAGTTGGTCTATGGTCAACCCAGCTTCTTTCAAAAAAATTATCAAACTTTTGTCTTTCCCTTTTGATATCTCTTTTTTTCTCCTTAAGGTATTTTTTCTCGTCGATGCGCTCGTAATCTGATTTACGCTTGGGTTGAACTGGTAGTCTATCCATATCAAAAAAACTTTTTAGTTATCGATGGGATTAACATTGGCTTCTTAGGAGCCGGATTTTGTAAAATTTTCTTTACACAAGCATTCACCACAACATTTGTCTCCTCATCAGTTATATCATAAGGCAACTTATGTGCTATCTTTGTCTTCTTATGTGCCCTATGTTGCTAGGAGGGGGTCGACATCGTCCTTAATGTACTTGTAGACTTTAATTTATCATGTGATCTAGACTGGCTTAGTGGCGGAGTTGTCTCCCTTGAAGGTGGAGTTGGCTCTCTTTGTGGTGGAGTTGTCTCCCTTAGAGGTGGCATAACTCTATGTGTTCCGAGGTTCCATCAGATGATTCATCTATCTCATCTTCGAAAAGTATGAACTATTTTTTCCATAACATGAATCCTCCAACATTGTCTCCGAGCCTCTTGGAGTCTGTCTCGCCAGCATATTCCATGTCAATCTTATGATATGCCTTTCATACCGAGTCGATATAAACATTGGCATATCCATTTGGTATTGGTGCATCATTGAAGAGAGCCCCTACCATACACTAGTCAACCTACCCCATCGCTATTGTTGTGTTAATATTCATTGTGGGAATGACAAGTTGCAGACATTGCTTTCAGTGATTTCATCCACAGGATAACGATTTATTTCTGTATTAGCAAACCTCGTGGATGCATAGCTACTTTGAGGAGAATCAGTTGGCATTTGGAAATTGTCCTCTGCTTCTCGCTGAATACCGTGCTGCTTTAGTGCTTTGGCTATTTTAGCATCAATCATTTGTCATTCTTGTAGTAGTTCTTTTCACACTAAAGCCAGCATCTCTTCCATTTCCTCCTTTCCTCTCTTTCGGCTCCTGTAGGTGCCATCATCCAATGCAAACCCCTCTTTCTAAGGAATACTTCCTTTGCCCCTGGTGCGTCTTAGATGTTCTTTGGTGCCAAGTACTACCGTAAGCTAGTCTTTCTCTCTATCTAGCCTGATGGAGCCTTGGGAAGACTGGATTTGGGCATCTGCTATTTTCTGTGATACTTCTTGTAGACTATCATTCTTATATGTAAGGTTGCCCTTTGCTGACAAAGTAATACCTCTCGCATACAAGAAGTGTTTTGCTCGTGTTATACACTCAGACGTTGCAGGTGTGACACCACTATGGGCATGTTGTTCTTCCATATTGTCCCACTCATCATATTTCGTTACATAGCAATGAGAGCTGGTACGGTGCGGCCATAAGTTCTTGTGAGAGTTGACCTTATTTGCTTCACTTAATTCTTTTGCTTCCTTTGATTTCCTGTATTCTATGAATTCCTTCCAAAACGGTTCAGCCGTCAGGTAGTCACCCTAATTTGGTGTTCAGTTATTCAAGTAATACTCTCTACATAGTTTTTCCTTACATGTCTTGAATGATGTCCCCATTAGTGATATGACACGACTTTTGGCTTTGGCCATGTTGCAATCTTTGGAAAATTTAAATTTTACCACCAATTTACCCCACAAAGTTTTTGATGTCATTAGGAACCGTCCACATGTTAGTTGTTGCGCCTCTACAAAGTCTATATGTGATTGTAACATGGTCTCTCACAAGACACCCTATAGCTGTCTTGTACGACCCTAGAATATTTCTTGGTCTTGTTGGCTCCCCAACAGAATTAACCCCAACTATTCATACCATCTATCAGGCATCCTACTAGGATCATGTCCACTCCTATCTTGGCATAATAGATCTTCCTCTATAGGATCGACATCATGCTCTGACTAATTGACAGGATCGGCATCATGCTAAGGCTCATTGATAGGATCAACACCATGCTCTTGTTGTGGATTATTAATTGTCTCAAGCTTAACGTCAAGCTGAGGTACTATATCTTTCATGTTGATGAAAAAACTTGGGTTGCAATCATCATCTCTTAGTGGATTAAGATATATGTTTACAGGCTCTTGTTGTCTTGGTACTTCTACTTGGCGATGGGGGTGGGGCCTTGTATTAGAGCAGGGGTGGGCGAGCATGTGTATGATAACTTGACTTTTTGGGTGTCATTCCTATATAAAAATTTTAAATTCATAAGTACTCATAAAATTCAAGAAATTCTTGTAAAATACGCAAACTTGTATAGGGTATATGGTATAGAGTATAGGGTATATGGTATAGGGTGTAGTGTATAGTGTTTAGGGTATAGAGTATAGCTAGTGTTTAGCATTAAGCGTTCACTACCACAGGAATAGTCTTTAGTGACTAAGCTTTACTGATGGATTAATGACGCGTGTCGGTAATATACTTTTAGTGATGGGCTATTTTTCATGCATCAGTAATGCTGCCTTATTAGTGATGGGTCATAATGTGGCCCGTCACTAATGAGGAGGCACCCTCATTAGTGATGGGTCACATTACGACCCGTCACTAATGGGTCGAAGAATTAGTGATGGGCGGCAACTACCGCCCGCCACTAATGACACTACCGATCATTAGTGATGGGTGGTAGTTACCGCCCATCACTATTAGTGCCTGCCGTGTATAAATAGGTGAGGCCAACAGAACTAGCCATGCTTTCATATCGTGCAGAATCCAAAACCCTAGCGGCCATGCTTCGTCGTGCTAGCTCCTCTGCCATCGTGGCCTCCATTCTGTCATGGCCTCCTCCGCCGGTCTCTATTTCGGTATGGCCTCTTCCATCGCGCCCTCTGTTCCATCGCCGACCCTCCTCGCCGCTGCCTCATCGTGCATCTCCTCCTCCTAAGGTCCTCCTCTTCCTACTCCTCCTCCGTCGTGGCTAGGGTTTGTGACTTGTTACTTTGTGAGTTTGTGAATATGTGGTACTTAATTTGTGAATATGTTGCTTTGTGAACATGTTCCCCTATTCTCTCAATAAAGAGAAGGCTATTAGTATGAGGATGTGTATGACAATTAGGCTCTTTTTTGTTTTGACAAGTTTGTTCATGCAATGATGTTACATTATGTGCTACTAGTATTATTTAGTTATTTTGTTCATGCAATGATCTTACATTATGTGCTTAATAAAGAGAAGGCTATTAGTATGAGGATGTTTGTGATAATTATGCTTTTTTTCGTTTTGATAAGTTTGTTAATGCAATGATGTTACATTACATGCTACTATTATTGTTCCTATATTTTGTTCAATATTCTTTAGGGGTAAGATTTAATTAATTAGTTGTCACACACACCTGTGAATTGAGATATAGCCTAGTGGCGAGGAGGACATTAAGTTGGCAGCCCAACATCTGAGAGCAATCCATGTTTTTGTCTTGTGATTTACACAACTATTATTGTACTTTTTTTCATCGTCATTAAATATAACATGAATTTGGGACAAGGCAAACCCAAGTGATCAATAGGACACTTCCGCTGGACATCGTGCTTCTAGCAGTAGGCGGACCCATACTATGGTATTATTGTACTTTTTTTGCTGTCCCGTACTGCAAGTGCAATGTTTAGTTGTAGTAATCCATGCCAACAATGTAGGTACCGACTTATGTTCCTCAGTGTTGCCTCCTAAAATCCATCATTATGTCTATGGACATCACTAGATTTATACATTATACATTGCATATTCTATTTATGTGCATAACTTTCACATTGGTGGCGTCGTTGAATTATCAACAAGAGGTGGGTGCACCAATATGGTTGAGGTTGCGAGCTATGGAGGCAGATTATGCCTCCACAGAGGGTGGGGTGCATTTAGTTGTCGAGTTCACCTAGTAGAAAGGGACTATGTGGAACTAACAATAGGATCCCCACTATCTTGTATGGCTACTATTTTCAATAATTTTGGCTAAGAAAAGATCGCAGAAGCCATAAAAGTAGAGGACAGTGATAGCGGTATCTATAGCAAACTCATATTACGTAGTAGAAATGCATATTTTGTTTATGTACTTACCGACTTTTTTATAATGGCAGGTGAGGGTCCTAGCAATGCTACGAAGAAGAAGGAAAAGCAAATATTTAGGGAGGGCGACACCGAACAAATGGACCAACTGAAGAACAACTTTTATTTTGGAAATCATAGAGAGGTAACTCCAGCAAGGAAGGCTCTCCTGCAAGACATCTCGGCAGGTTTATCCTTTGTGACCCAGTTATATGTCTGCACAATAATTAACTCGATCATCAATAAGAAGTCGGTGGTAAGCTCTTTGCACATGTCAGAAAAGCAAACATCTACAAATATATACTTGGCCTTGCCTAACTAGCTTTGTATAAATTTTATTGTAATAGTACTTTTCAAGGCCATATTGTTAGAAATACATCATAGCTCATCTACACCACCAGACCACCTAGATTTAAGTAACAGCAGTAGGTAGTGAAGCAGTCCCAATTGCACTGCATAAATCCACGGATGAACAGTGCTACCTAATTACTGGTTTTAGTAAATTTCTCTAAGATATTGCGTTAGAAGTTGGCACAGTATGCTCCTTCCAATTCAACATCAACAATTGTGCAATCGAGGCAGTTATGTATGTGGTGTAAATTGTTTTACAAGTTAGCTAGAAGTTAATCTTATAGAATTTTATTTTAGCCAATTTCTTCTGGATAATGAGTTAGAAGTTAATATATGCGATATTAATTTGGTTATGAAACTTCTGTGATGAATTGTCTTTGTTCTATGATGAAACTTCTATGATGTGCTTTAGAATGTTGGTTGTCAAATCCTGGCTTTGATTCAAGATGCAGACTAAAATTAATTATTTTTTTAAAATGATCTTACTATTAGTCACGGGTGATATTATGACCTGTCACTAAATGGTCAGAACTGGTGCGCTGGCATACCCCCTTTAGTGACGAGTGTATATTGTAGGGGAACGCGGAGGCTACGCTAGCCGAAAACAAAAATTTTCTACTGCGCACACTAGGATACCCTATAGGTTCACGCATAGCTTGGTTAACATATGGAAACTCCTTTCCATACTCCGTTAACAGTGGCCTCTAGCAAAGCATATTAACCCAAGCATTCGTAAAGATCATATTGGATGAACCTTGTAATGTTCCATATATACATATATCCCTTTGCCTCACGATATTGATGGAGCACAAGGTGAGATTTGTGTCATCCTATCAATAGCTCGATTCTCTCTCGATCTCTATATTAGATTATAACTTATGATTAACTTCTTAATTACGTCGACATGGCCATGCACTTCCATAATCCATTACATCGAGGGGGCCAGAGATATCTCTCCTGTAAGGAGGGGCAAATTCCATCTTGATCACTCACATCCCACTACATGTTTAATGACAGACCCAATGGCTATCTTTATAACTACCCAGTTACAGAATAGTGTTTGGTAGTCCTAAAGTAAGCCACTACGCATGTTGGGAACCATGGAGATCTCAGGTCTAAGGACTTTACATAAACACTACTGAGATCAACAGATGACAAATAGAATCTCAATAGTGTCTCACAGTAGGTCTATCCAACATATGTTCATGTTATTAAGTTGGTATCTCTATACCCATAATTCATGAGACATGATCATCAATCAATACACATGCCGATCTCAGTCATATCTGTTCCATATATAATCTATATCTGATCAGGGACTATTTAGAAATAATCACATTATAAGTCTCATGAACAAATCACGCATTCATTGATCCATAATGACAATCTATTTCGAGGAATACTAACTTTATTTCATAAACATAGCATGCCACGTATAACATCTCCATGTTGCCTCTAGGGCATAATGCTAACATATATTGTCGCTCGTCACTAATGACCTGGCTTCATTGACGCGATAAGAGTGATGGAAGACATGCTCGTCACTAATAGAGGTAATTACCCTTCACTAATATGGTTTTCTGTGGTAGTGTTTTAGCGTTTAGTATATGGTGTTAAGCATTTATTATATGGCGTTATGTGTTAAGCGTTTAGTTTTAGGTGTTTACCGTTAAGCGTTCAGTGTTTAGTGTATGGTGTTAAGTGTTAAGCGTACATTTGGATGAGGAATTATCATAGTCCAATCCATCCTCGATGGCATATATATAATACAAGAATGCACGAGGAATTGTCACAGTCCAATCCATCCCTGATGACATATATATAATACAAGTTTGACCATAAGCACCAAACTATCTGCACATTTCTTGGCATATTGAATACACATACACTACCACAACTAGTATTGAATTAGGCTAGTTTGAAGTGGCATACAATATTGTCGAGGATGTGACCTCCGGGTACCCCATGGTTGGGCTTATCAGTCTGGACCGAGAGCAGGTCAAGTCTAACGTTGTAGTCTGGTATGGCCCATGGAGGGGGGTTTGGTTTCAATAAGGAAGGTCGAATCCTTATCGGGTAACATAATCCCAAATATAGTATATGAAGATATGTTTGTACCACAATCTATGTAATTAGGGAATTAACACCCGAGTTTGGTAGGCAATCTTAGATCGACTCATGATAGATTCTTGGGTTATTGGCTTACCTCCTGAGTATATAAAGGAGGTGAGGCACCCCCTAGAGACATCCAATCTTAAGTTATTCATCTTGCTTTCGACGCCTTAAGCTTTTATAGCTTAATTGTGTTGTATTGTAAGCTCATTCACTATATTATACATCAAAACATTGGACGTAGGGTTATTATTCTTCGAGAGACCTGAACTAGTATATACCTTGGCTCTTGTTCACAGTACCACAGAAACGCTCTTTAGTGATGGAGCTTTATCGATGGATCAATGACGCACATCAGTAATACACTTATAGTGACGGACTATTTTACATGTGTCAGGAATACTGCATTATTTGTGACGGGTCATAGTCTCACCCG
This sequence comes from Zizania latifolia, assembly GCA_000418225.1. NCBI lineage: Eukaryota > Viridiplantae > Streptophyta > Magnoliopsida > Poales > Poaceae > Zizania > Zizania latifolia. The sequence continues at coordinate 143,919 of KE373076.1, forward strand.
TCACTAAAGATGGGGCACCCCCATTAGTGATGGATCACGGTACGACCCATCACTAAAGGGTACCCCCAATAGTGACGGGTTATGTTGCCACCCGTCACTAAAGAGGGGCACCTCCATTAGTGATGGGTCTCGGTACCACCCGTCACTACAGGGTGTGACCTTCAGTGACGCGTGTTATTTTATCCACGTCACTAAAGTGCCCGCAACCCTAAGGCCACCGTTAGTGACGTCTTTTTAGGGATAACCGTCACCGATGATAAGTATTTAAGGACATCAGATTCACTGAGCTTCGCACTTGTTGCTCCCACCCACCACCGACTTCATCCTTATCCCATAGCTGCCAACTAGCCGCAGTTAAGTCCCCAGCCACCGGCTAGCCGACCACTGCAGCACGCGTGTGCCTGGGATGGCGACCCATAGTATTACGTGCTCTAGTGCACCGCCCCGCACCGTCGCTAGCACCAGCGTCTGGCTAAAGGTATATTTTTCTCCAATATTAATACACCATCATATTTTTGTAATATATATATATTGAATAAAGTGAAATAATTAGTGAATTAACAACTAATTGATCTTTAATTTGCTAGTTATGAATTATTTTTGTTACAAATTTTGATATGAGTAATTATTAGAGTCGCGCAACCGATTAAGTCGTCTCCCGTTCAGGAGTGTTGGATTATAAATATGACCAGGCAACTGGTCATATTTATAGGAAGACGCTCCTGAATTGTCCACACTTTACACAGTCTAGGGATGTGCGACCCGCGTAGCTAGACCACGTGGTCCTGTACGGTTTTAGAGAGAGTTTCGGTGGTGTCTCTCTGTTGTTCTCTGGATACACAACCCTCTCGACCCCAAGAAAAGACGTGTATTTGGAGAACAGCGGGAAGATGCTGTCGAAATTCTCTCTAGAACAGTATGAGACCACGAGGTCCAGCTACGTGGACTATACATCTTCGGATGGGATTTAGGACCTATCCTTACCTATTACTGCCCAAAGCATGCTTTAATTGCCACAAGTCATAAACTTGGATATATATGATATGATGGTTGTTTTTTGACAAGTTATAAACTTGGATATATATGATATGATGGTTGTTTTAAAATTAATTATATATGATGCCAACAACAAGGAGCTGGATATATCTTGATTGCCGTACTTGCAATGAATACTTGAGTAGGGTTAAGTCTTTTATGAGTACTGCTAGAGCAGACATGGAAGCTAATAGAAAGACTGCAATGTGGTGTCCATGCTATGACTGTAAGAACAAGAAGAAGTTTCCAAATTCAGAATAGGTGTACGACCATTTGCTAAGACGTGGATTCAAGAAGGGATATCATATATAGAACAAGCATGGTGAAGAAGGAGAAAACTATCGCGAAGTAGATCAGATTGCTAGTAAAGATGAATGTGGGGCCTATGATACAGATTACATGAGCGACAATGACATTTTAGGAATTAATAAAGATAAGTATACTGATATAGTGGACAATGTTGATTAGATGGTGCGTGATGCGGAGGAACAAGTTGCATATTCTAAAGGAGAGTTTGCCCAATTCCAAAAACTTGTTCAAGACTTAAAAACACCGATCTATCCTAGATGCAAAGAGAAACACACAGTCTTATACACTATCCTGACATTGTTATAATCGAATGCGATATACAGATGGTCCGATGTGAGTTTTAAAGCATTACTAAATTTATTGAGGGACCTGGTGTCAAAAGAGAATAAGGTGCCTACCATCGTGTATGGTGCTAAGAAGATCATATGTCCTCTAGGGTTGGAGATAGAGATAATACATGCATGTAGGAATGATTGTGTTTTATTTCGTGGAGAGTATGCAGACCTTGACAGATGTCCAATATGTGGGACACATCGATTTAAGAATAGAAAAGATGATGATGAATTGGACGATGGGTGCAAGAGAAGAAAAGTTTCGAGGAAGGTGATATGGTATTTCCCTAAATCCCCCATCTGAAGTGGATGCTTGCAAATGCCAATAAATCTAAATGACTGAGGTGGCATAAAGAGGGTCGTAAGAACAACTCGATGATATGACACCCAGCAGATTCTGCTCAGTGGAGAACAATTAGCGCCACATTTCGATGGTTTGCTAACGATTGCAGGAATATTAGATTTGCTATGAGTACGGATGGCATGAACCCCTTTGGTAACATGAGCAGTGCACACAACACGTGGCTAGTGTTACTATCTATATACAATCTTTCACCTTAGCTTTGTAAGAAGCGTAAATATATCATGTTATTGATCTTGACCTCTCGTCCTAAACAACCTAGCAACGACATCAACGTGTACCTCAGACCCTTGGTGGATGATCTGAAAACTCTATGGCATATAGGTGTTGAGGATTGGGACGAGTACATCCGGGAGTACTTCCAGCTACACGCCATGTTGTTTATCACAATAAATGACCTACCGGCTCATCGTAACTTATCTGGACAAAGCAAAAGGAAAAGTGAATCTTGCCCCAGTGCTTGGAGGAAACATCGAGCACATGGTTGAACCTAAGAAAATGGTATACATGCGCCATCGATGTTTTCTTCCAATGAAATGCCCATACAGAAGAATGAAGCTACAGTTTAATGGCACCGTAGAGAAAGGAGGACCTCCTAGGCATTTCAGAGGTGTAGAGGCATATGACCAGGTAAAGGGCATAAATGTTGTACTCGGCAAGCGAAAACGTCCTTCCAATAGTTGTGATGGAATGTGGAACAAGAAGTCAATTTTGTGAGAGCTTGAATATTGGAAATACCTAGATGTTCGCCATTCCATAGATACAATGCATGTCGAGAAAAATATTTGTGACAGTCTCCTCGAAACAATGCTAAATATGCTAGGCAAAATAAAAGATCATGAGAATGCTAGAGGGGATCTTGAGGAAATAGGTTTACGACCAGAGCTACATTCACAATAGACAGAAAGAGGGAAGTTCTTGCCTCCATCTTGCATCACCCTTTCTAGGAAGGAGAGGAAGGAGTTTTGTGACTTCTTGCATAGCATTAAAGTTCCATTAGGTTACTCGTCGAATATCTGCAAACTTGTCAGCCTGAAGGAGCTTAAGATGGTTGTCATGTGATGCTGACTCAGATGATTACTATCGAAATAAGAAATATGTTACTGGTGGGGGTAAGAGAGGCTATAATAAGTCTGTGTTTTTTCTTCAATGCAATTGGATAGAAAGTACTTGACCCAACAGCACTAGAAGAACTAGAGAAAAAACAATTCTTGACTCTCTCTCTTCTTGAGATGTACTATCCTCCATCATTCTTTGATATTATGGTACATCTCACCTCATATCTTGTAAAAAAAAATTTCTTTCTTGGGCCTGTTTTCTTATATCAGATGTACCCGTACAAGAGATACATAGGTGTTCTAAAGAAGTATGTTAGGAATCGTTCTTCACCTAAGGGTTGCATCTCATAGGGTTACTCTAGCGAGGAGGTAGTAGAGTGGTGTATCGAGTACACAGACCTAGATAACCCAATTGGTGTGCCTCACTCTCGCCATGAGAGTAGACTAGCAGGTCAAGAAATCCTGGGCAAGCAAACACTCACTCCTCCTCCAAAGGCATATGACCAAGGTCATTTCCTCATGTTGCAACAATCGAGCGAGGTGTCACCATACATCGTTGAGCACAATCACATGCTTTCCGCAGAGAACTCATCTCGTACCGAAGCTTGGATCACAAAACAACACGTGAAAAGGTTCAACAGCTGGTTTCAAGATCAGATCGCACGATGAAAAACCCTAGTGAGCAAATTGATTAGGCAGTAGCAGCAGGCTCTATATACACTGATACAACATATCAAGGTTATCATATAAACGGTTATATATTCTACACAGTGGATCAAGATAGCAAGAGCACAAACCAGAACAGTGGTGTTCGTATAGATGCCTACGACAACAACAATGTAAAGAGCATATATTATAGTTAGATAAAGGAGATTTGAGAACTTGACTACTTAGGGTTCAAGGTACCCCTGTTTCGATGCCGCTAGGTCAATGGAATAAAAGGCATTACGGTCGACAAGTACGGATTCACTAGTGTCAATCTAACTTAGGTCGACTATAAAGAAAAACCTTTCGTGCTCGCTAAACAAGTTGCTCAAGTATTTTATGTGCCTGATACGACAAATAAGAAGCTTCATGTTGTCCTAGCTGGAAAAAGAAGGATTGTAGGTGTTGAAAATGTTATTGATGTTGAAAATGTTGTTGATGAGGACGAGTACAATCAGTTTGATGAGATACCTCTTTTCGCCACCTCAATTATGCCACAGGTTAAACCAGACGAGAAGACTCCATAATTGCGCTCCGACCATTCTGAAGGATTGTACGTTAAGAAAGTAAGAAAATAGAAGGTGTAAAGGTTAAATTGTATATATATAAGTGTTGTGTTGCGATGATCACTATTCATTGTAATTTTGTACATGTTTGTATTATATTGAGTTGTGTAATATATGTGAAATGGAAGTTAAAATTATGAGATGTGGGTGATTTGTACAAGTCATACTGATTTGGGTATGTAATATATGTGCAATAGAATTTTGTTACAAGTCATATCTGTGACAATAAGTTGAAATGTGGATAAGTGTTTTGCAAAATTATTAGTGACGAGCGGTACCTAATGCGATGGGCAACAAGTATTGCCCATCACTACTAGTCATTAGTGATGGGCGGTACTGATTGCCCATCACTAATGACTTAGCAACAGTGACGGGCATTGTATGCTGTCCGTCACTAACAATTTGGTAAAACTCATTACTGCATGCTGTTAGTGGAGATAAGTAGATGGCACATTAATTGCCATTAGTGCAGCCCCTTTAAATACCCTAGCTGCCTGCATTTCAACTTTAGAACACCAAATTTTTTACTTTGACTTCTCTTCTTTCTTGGCTATGGAGGCTTGTGGTAGATGTTGCCTGGCTCGATGCATCCACCAGCGTGTGGACGTGTCGAACCATGCTTCATCCCACATAAGCTGATCCATGGTGTCATTCAACAGTCGACACAACACTTGTGCGGTCACTTTTATAGGTGACCGCATAAGTGTTGTGCTAGGTGCCTACTAATCATCAATGATGGATGGTAATTACTTCCCGTCACTGATAATAAGTCATTAGTGATGGGCGGTAACTACCGCCTGTCACTAAGGAGAGTCATTTGTGACGGACGGTAGTTACCCCGTCACTGATGACTCCCTATTATAAATAGGTGGGCCCCGAAGTGAATTGGCATGCTTTCATTTGGCACAACCCTAACCCTAGCCTCTTAATGCCGTCGCCTTCGTCATGCTCCTCGTCGGTCTCACCGTGCTTCATTTCGTCCTAGCCATCCGTTCTGTCCCATGTGGCCTTCGTTCCACCATCCGTTCTGTCGTGCGTGGCCTCCGTTCTGTCGTCTGTTCCATCGCGTGTGGCCTTCGTTTCGTGCTCCATTCCAGCGAGCGTGGCTGACCCTACTCACCACCACCTCAGTTGCATCCTCCTTCTCTTCCTAAGGTCCTCCTCCTCCGACATGACTAGGGTTTGTGAGTTGGATAATTTGTGATAATGTTGCGTTGTGGATAATTTGTGATAATGTTGCTTTGTGAATAATTTGTGATAATGTTGCTTTGTGGATAATTTGTGAATATGTTGTTTTGTGGATAATTTGTAAAATATTTGCTCAATAAAGATGATGCTATTAGTATGAGGATGTGTGTGACAATTAGGTTTATTTTTTTGTTTTCATAAGTTTGTTCACATCATGTCTCTCATTATGTGCTAATATTATTGTTTCTATATTTTATTTATGCAATGTTCTTTCATTACGCGCTTACTATCATTGCTTAGTACTATTGCTTAATAAATTAGTGGTCACACACTTGTGAATTAAATTGTAACCTAGTGGCGAGAAGGCCATTAAGTTGGCAGCTCGACATCTGAGAGCAATCATGTTCAATGTTATATTCCTATGGTTATTAAATTGTACTCATTACATTCTTTTTATTTCACTTTTTAAATTAATGTTCTATGTTACATTAAATTATACTCATTACATTCCTATGGTTATTAAATTATACTCATTACATTCTTTTTATTTTACTTTTTAAATTAATGTTCTGTGTTACATTAAATTGTACTCATTACATTTCTATGGTTATTAAATTGTACTCATTACATTTTTTTATTTTACCTTTTAAATTAATGTTCTATGTTACATTAAATTGTACTCATTACATTCCTATGGTTATTGAATTGTACTCACTTTTTATTATATTCAGAGTATTCATATTATTTCATTTGTTTTTTTCAAGAGTCTCTTGCTTCTTACCTCATTCTAAACAGATTTTGAAAAATGAGTTAGAGTCGCGCAATCGATTACGTCGTCTTCCGTTCGGAAGTATTGGATTAGACCGGGCAACTGGTCATATTTATAGCAAGACGCTCCTAAATTGTCCACGCACTTTGGACAGTCCAGAGATGTGCGGCCCACGTAGCTGGACCACATGGTCTCATACGGTTCTAGAGAGAGTTTCGATGGTGTTTCCCTATTGTATTTAGAGAACAGCGGGGAGATGCTGCTAAAATTCTCTCTGGAACCATACAGGACCACGGGGTTTAGCTACACGAGCTGCACATCCCTAGATATGATTTAGGATCTATCCTTGCCTATTAGTGTCCAAAGTATAGCGTCGTACGATCACACATTTTTTGTAGTGAAACATTAAGGTCTCCCTTCTCTTAATATTTAGATGTCCGCCCATTCCTCTGCCAGATCTTCTTGCTCCACCGACGAAGTCGAGCTAGTAATGAAGAAGCCAAGGACACAAGTAAAGTGACCGACAGACAAGTTAACCATCAAGGTGGTCGATAGTGATGACCTACCAATAGATAAAGCGGCCTTACAACGGCTGAGGAAGCTTGCATGACTTATTGCACGGGAGAGGGTTCCATTGACCCTGAGGAAGTTCGACAATCTCAGTCGAGAGCAGAAGACTGCACTCTTCAACAATGGGATCAATAATTTCCTCGAGTTTCCTGATAATACAAAGGCGACAGCTTTAAGGACTGTGATGAAGATGATATCAAAGCTATGGAGGTTTCATAAAAGCAAGCTTGTCTCAAACTTTGCTGTCAAAGACCTCAAGCCCTTCAAAAAGTACCCGTACCTGAAAAAGGAGGACTGGGACTAATTTGTCAACATGAAGAGCTCAGCTGAGTTTAAGGCAGAAAGCTCTGCCAAGAAATTGCTCCGGGCTAGGAATAAGCTACCTCATAACCTTGGCACAACTTGTTATGTGGGAAAGAAAGATAAGTGGTTAGCCGAAGATGCCAAGATGGCTAGTGAGGGCAAAGAAAATCCATAGCAGCAGTTTCTCGGCAGAGCGCAATCATTTCTAAGGGCCCAGGGGAGACTGACAGAGAGCACTGAAGTCACATGGACCTCGAGCGAAGCGACGTCAGTGGCTTAGAACGTCAGAGATCTGGTCGTGCAGGCGTCACAAGGATCCTTCACTGCTGTGCGGGAGAAGGATGAGCTAACAAGTGCTCTCGGCAACCCGAAGCACCCTGGTGACGTGCAAGGAGTCTCTAGCTCGCAAGGCTAGAAGCATAGTTTTCTGGACAATGCTGACATGTACAAGAAGCGAAGAAGGTCCGAGAGAATCGATGTGGAAGCTCTCTCGTAGAAAATCAAGAAGGATCTATATGCAGATATCGCGAGGAGCTTAGATCTATAGGGTATTGTCCTTCCATATCAAGCTACATTGGATAGCCCTGTTTGTGTTAGAAAGAGTAGCTGTGCATCAAGAGAGGTCAAGCAGCAATAATCAGAAGTGACACCACAATATTGCAGTGGTTTGGACAACACGATTGACTGGCTAACTGAACTAACCCCGTGCAAGCTTATCTTAAAGCCTGAAGGTAACAGATTGAGGTGGTAAGGGGTGTGGTCTATCCATATCAGCATGAGCTACACACTGTGGTAATAAGGGAGGGATATGCAGTGGTGTATATCGATTTTGTGCACCCCAACGCGGAAGACATCACACTGCTTATTCCTCCGAATGACGAAATCATCATGCTACGCAATGCACATCTAACAAGGGTGCAATGGAGCCGGGTGGATATTTTCATCGATGCCGAGACATCTGCAAGCCAGCCTCGTGCTCAACCTCCTGCTCCTCAACCTTCTGTTGCTCATCAACCTCCTGCTGCTCATCCTCCTGCACGTATCGAGCAAGATAAAAGTGCCACTGCTGTGCCATCTCCAAAGAAGCCAATGGTCACAAAGACCAAAACGAAGAAGACCACAGGTAGAAAGTCTAAAAAAGTTGCGAAGCCTATTGTGGTGTCCACCTAGACTTAGGCAAACCCTAAGTACCATGCTGGCAAGGCTCTGCTCCCTCAAGATCAGCTAAAGAAGGCTGAGCAAGCCATAATGGACCTCCATGCATTCTACCTAAATGGCTGCAACAACAATAAATCATCAGTTACTGTAGTGTACAAGCAACAGAATTTCTAGACCAGCGACAACTATTTTTTGCTTTGCTTCGAGGATCTATATGATCTTTTCAATATGGATACTCTCGATATCAGCTTGCTGCGGTCCTGGACATTGTAAGTCACTTAACCTAGTCTTTCAATTAAAGTCAACATGTAATTATTGATGAAAATATGCCCAAGAGAATTCTGGGGGAACACGGAAGTTCTGGCTTCAGACCGAAAGTTCCGGGTTCTAGAGCAACCGGATGTTCCGGACCAGCCCCAGTTTTAGTTTCTGGAGGAACCAGAAGTTCCGGTTGGACCAAAAGTTCTGGGCCTGCCTAAGAGATGTATTTTGGATGAACCGGAAGTTCCGAGTGGAACCGGAACTTCTGGGTCAAAATAAATTCGATACAGAATGTTATTTTTGGAAGTTCTGGTTGGACCGGAATTTTCGGGTCTAGAAGTTTCGTGATGAGGACATCACCAGCTGGGACATGACCATGAGCAAACAAACTAAGGTGTATGCTTTTGTAGGACCGAAACTAGCGACCAGAGGGGGGGTGAATGGGCGCAAAATAAAAATACAGCGGAAAAATTAACTTCTGAAATTTAAGTTTCAAACTTGCAAGTGACTCGATATGATTCTGTTCATGGTTCGAACAAATAACCGTCACACCTA
>KE373076.1:173443-192652 GCA_000418225.1 Zizania latifolia
TTCAGCTCCGTGCACCCGGATTGGACTGGACTGCCCTCGCGACCCCTCTGTCCGACCAGCGTCCATCCGTGTACCTGAGTCGCACGCGAACTCCATCACGGTCAAGTCTTCTCTTCTCTCATCTCCTTCTTCAAATCATCTCCCCGGTTGACAAGCACTCATCACCTCATGGTGTCTACCATGACTCCTCAATGCACCTACACCTGCACCAACACTAGCAAGCATGTGACCTTCTACTTCTATATGAGCTAATGACGTATGTAAAAAGTCATTACAGGTTCCTAGTAAAAGTGCTTCATCTTTTATAACCACGTGACGTACTTTAGGCATTCAATGCTATCGTTGCCATGGGATTGGTCACATGAAGCAGGATTGCCCAAGCAAACAGGCATATATTGCAACGGAAGATGGAGGCTACATCAATGCTTCTGATGTATAGGAGGACATGGACATTGTTGACACCAACACCGACAACAATGATGATGATGGCCAAGTGTTTGGCTATGATGGTACTATGGCCTACCGGAGTATCATTGTCAAATGGGTTCTCAATTCAAAGTGGATCAGGTAGATAAGTAGCAGCGACACAACTTGCTTTGGATCTTCCTCGTCATCAACAACAGGTATACGCATGTCATCGTTGATAGAGGAAGCTACAATAATTTGGTAAGTTCAGATTTGGTCAAGAAGCTTGGCTTGACCACACATCTGCATCCACATCCATATCATCTCCAGTGGCTGAATGATTATGGTAAGGCTAAAGTGACACAAATAGATCGGGTGCATTTTTCCACTGGTACATATTCTAATTTCGTTGATTGTGATGCGGTTCCAATGCAAGCTTGTTCTCTTTTATTGGGTAGGCTTTGGGAGTATGATAATGATGCAATTCACTATGGTAGAAGTAATAAATACACTCTTATGCATAAAGGAACAAAAGTTACTTTACTACCTTTGACTCCTGATGAAATTATTAGAGCTGATAGGGAGAAAACAACTAATGAAAGCAAACATAATGATATTAAACCTGAAAATCAGCAATTACTCAAATTGAAAGATGTTGTTATTCTTGTAACTAGAGCTGATCTTGCTGAGATTAATGATGATGATGTTTGATGTGCATTTGTTTGTAAGGATGCTCTCTTTTCTTTTGATGATTTAGCTCCCACTTTGCATTCTGTTGTTACTAACCTTTTGCAGGAGTTTTGAGATGTTTTCCCCCTAAGATTCCTCTAGGACTTTTACCCATTCGAGCGATAGAACATTAGATTGACTTTATTCCTGGAGCGAGTTTACCAAATAGCTGCCTATCAAACCAACCTCAAGAGACTAAGGAGATTCAGTGCTAAGTCCAAGACCTCTTGGACCATGGGTATGTACATGAGAATCTTAATCCTTGTGCTATCCTATTATTTTGGTATCTAAGAAAGATAGATCATGGTGCATTTGTGTTGATTGTAGAGTCATTAACAACATAACCATTAGATATCGTTATCCTATTCCTAGATTAAACAATATGCTTGATAAATTAAGTGGCTCTATTGTGTTCTCTAAAGTAGACTTGCGTAATGGATACCACCAAATTAGAATAAAATTGGGTGATAAATGGAAGACTGTGTTTAAAACTAAATTTGGCTTGTATGAGTGCTTTGTCATGCCTTTTGGTTTGACCAATGCACCTAGCACATTTATGTGACTCATGAATAAAGTTTTACTCACTTTCATTAGTAGATTTGTGGTCATTTACTTTGATGATATATTTGTTTATAACAAGTCATTACTTGAGCATCTTGATCATCTACGTGATATTATTAATGCTTTGCGTGATGCACGCTTATTTGGTAACATCGAGAAGTGCAGAGTTTTCATAGACTTGCTAGATTTTATCACCGCTTTGTGAAATATTTCAGCATCATCGTAGCTCCATTGAATGAGTTAACAAAGAAGGTATTGTGTTTCATTGGGGAGAGCAATAGGGGACATCCTTTAATCTTTTGAAAGAAAAGCTTACACACACATCATTGCTACAACTATCTGATTTTGGTAAGAGTTTTGAGTTAGAATGTTATGCTAGTGGAATAGGTATTGGTGGCATTTTTATACAAGAATGTAAACCTGTTGCTTACTTGAGTGAAAAATTAAATGGCATGTTCTTAATATTCCACTTATGATAAATAATTGTATGTTCTTGTTCGTTCTTTAGAGACATGACAGTATTATTTGTGGCCTAAAGAATTTGTCTTTTATTCTGATCACGAATCTCTTAAGCATATTCGTAGTCAAAGTAAAATGAATCGTAGACATGCTAAGTGGGTTGAATTTATTGAATCTTTTTCCTTATATCATCAAACACAAGAAGGGAAAAGATAATGTGATTATTGATGCTTTATCTAGACGGTATACAATATTGTCTTAGTTTGATTGTCATATTTTTGGACTTGAACGATAAAAGAACAATATGCTCTTGATGCTGATTTTAAACATGTTCTTATACATTGTAAAGAAGGATATACATGGAATAAATTTATACTGAATGAAGGATTCTTGTTTTGAGCTAATCGCCTATGCATTCCTATTGGATCTATTCATCTTTTATTGTTGTTGGAAGCACATGGAGAAGGATTGATGGGTCATTTTGGTGCTTAGAAGACAGAGGATATTTTGACCACTCATTTCTTTTGGTCAAAGATGAGGTGAGATGTAGAACGATTCATGGCTTAGTGCACCACATGCCAAAAGGGCAAGTCGAGGTTAAATCACATGGTTTTATATGCCTCTTCTTCTTCCTTTCATGCTATGGACAGTTATATCTATGGGATTACCTAGAACAAAGAGGGGAGCATTTAGCATTTTTGTTGTGGTAGATCAATTTTCTAAGATGGCACGCTTTATACCATCTCATAAAAGTGATGATGATATTCATATTGCTAATCTTTTCTTCAAGGAAATTGTGCGCTTGCATGGTATGCATTCTACTATCATTTCAGATCATGATGCCAAATTTTAAGTCACTTTTGGCGCATACTTTGGGACAAGTAGAGAAACAAGTTGCTGTTTCCTACAACATGTCATCCATAAACTGATAGACAAACTGATGTAGTGAATAGAACTTTATCTACTATGTTGAGAGCAATTTTGAACAGAAATTTGAAAATATGGGAGAAGTGTTTACCACATGTTGAGTTTGCCTATAATCGGGCGGAACACTCCATAACTAAGGTAAATCCATTCAAGGTAGTGTATGGATTTAATCGCCGAGCTCCTATTGATCGTTTGCCTTTAACTACTAGTGAAAGAACTCATAATGATGGTAAAGAGCGTGCTGAATTTATTCTAAAATTACATGAATCAACTAAGGAAAACATTAAAAAGATGAATGAAAAGTATAGAATTTAAGGTAGTAAAGGTAAGAGGGAAGTTACTTTTGTCTCAAAGCTCTTGACTACATACGGTAGCAAAGTTTCTCAACATGTTATCAGAACGGAGCTCTACCATGGGGGAATCGATTTACATCAACGATCAACCGATATCGAACTATGTATGTAATTGAATTTCTGTCTCTAAATAGACCTACTAGAATGCTTTTACAGATAGATCTAATCTTCTACTACATGAGCGAGGCACGACGACACGCTGTCCAGCATGGCTCTGATAGACCAGCCGCCCCAAATGGCGTTGCGACAGTAGTCGTCAGCCACGCCACCCTACCACCGTGGGCAGCACCCCGCCGTCGGCTGCCTCCCATAAGATGCGCCAATTCATCACTCAAACACGGCAGGGCAACAACCATCGCCCATCTATAGCTCGACACTGTCTATCGGCTACCCACGCCACTAGCATTCGACTGAAGTGCCACAGGCTATCCCACTACTTGCGCTCTGCTGACCGCCTGCAGATGACGGGTCACAGCCCAAAATTTTCAAAGTATAAAAGTAATAAAAGTTGTGAATAAAATAAAAGGAAAAAGGATTTTTAATAAAAGAAAAAGAAAATGGAATTTTTCTTTAAGGAAAAGAAAGAATTTTTGAGAATAAAAATTTGAGGAAGAAATTTTTGTAGTAAAATGTTGCTGGAATTTTTTGCAAAAGTCTCTAAAATGGATAGAATTTTTCTAGAATTTTTCTGAGCTAGAAATGTATTTTTCTGATTTTTGAAGGCATTTTCTAAAAGAAAAAGAATTAAAAATTGAATTTTTAGTTAAAAATTGAATTCCCTCCGGTTGGGCCCATCTCACGCGCGTGCCCCTGCCAGCCCGAACCCGCACCCCGTTGGCCTAGACAGGGCCGTAGGCCCAGCCACAGCCACGCCGACGCTCTAGCCGCTGACATGCGGGCCATGCATGTTAGGTCCATCCCTGACCTCGCGCCACGCAGCCGTGCCCTAGCACCACCACGTCCTCGTGAAATCTGCCGCTGCCATTGTCTTGGGCCCAATTCGAGCCCTTCATTCGCATCGCCACCCCTCACCGGCCTTTTCCCCTGGCAATTCGGGCCCTGCTCATGCCTGCAACCATCTCTGCCACACCCGCCATTTCGCAACTGCCGCTCCACCATTGCCAGAGCCGTAGGGCTTAGGGACTTCTCCGGCTGTCCTATAAAATTGACCCCTAGGAGCTCCGCCATCGCCGTAAAACCCCAGCCACCGCTCTCGAGCCGCTGATCGCCGTCGCCGCGCATGTCTATGCTTCACCACCTCTGCACACCTCTAGCCGTCGCTCGCCATCGCTGCAGCCATTGTCCATCACCGTTGACCCTGCCATTGGCTTTGCTGTCACCCGCCTATCCCTATCTGCCCTCCATTGAGCTCGACAGCCCCCAGAACCCCCTCGCTGCTGGTAAGCCGAGAAGCCCCACCGCCAATTCGTCGCCGCCGGTCGCTCCCATCGCCGCCGCTCACCGTCGTCGACTCCGGTGAGTTCCCCGTGCTTCACTGATCTCGCTGGTGCCCTCACCGTCAGTCATTAGGCCACTGTTCATCAGCGACCATTGGTCAACGAGCCGACGCCGCCCGTTGCCTCGGCGTGGCGCCAACATGGTCGCCATGTCAGCGCCACCTTGGCCGCCCTCTCCCGCATGTTGCCACATGGCAAACATGGTACGCACGTGCGTTCACCCTCTACTGACACAATAATCCCAAATTTCCTTTAGAAAAATAATTTTGTATTGCGTCATAATTCCTTTTTTTAGAAAATCCAAAACAGTCCTACAAAATTCAAAAATTTATAACTAATTCATTTTAACTCCAAATTTAACCATTCAAATTGCATAATTTTTCTAAAACTGAGATCTACCTAATAAAAATATGTTCACACATAGAATAGTTAATCTATTGTACTGTTTTAATTTATTTGTATTCTTGTTGTACTTCATTTAGTTTCTGAAGTCCTCGAAGAGCCTATGTTCATCGAGGAAGCAACTATTTTTATGTTAAGTCTTTCTATTGATCATGTTAAACCCATGTTTAAAAGCTATTATTCTTTCAAAAGTGCATTTATTTTCGAATGTCATCGGGAAAGGGAAATAGCTTGCTTGTATTGTCTCCTGTTGTTAATTACCTACTCCTTATTTACCCTAGGACTAATGACTTGACCAGTATGAATCTTTGTTATGATTTAACCCTGCCTAGAAACTAGGCCTAGTCAGCGATATTCCCCTTGTATTCCCCCACCATCAAAAGAGGAGTTCGTCAGCGAAGATGAATGTGGTGCCTTTGAGCTAGGCCCAGTCAAGTCTGCTTGTGGAGTGGAGTCACCGCTGCGTTAATAAAAAGTCATTTAGGAGTTTATTACTATTGTTATTAGTGTTTTGAGGTTGTAATGCCACCTTTGTAATAAAGTACTTTATTTATGCCATCGTGAACAAATATGCTTTTGATTTCTAATAAATTGTCTATCGTGTGCCTCGGCTGATTCCTAGACGAGGGTACTTTCCACACAATAAATCACAAGGAAATGGTTGGAACTTCTAGGCGTGACACGAAGCACATGACGGTACCGTCCACCCGCACGTGGCCACGGGATGGCTGGCCGCCTGAACATGATGATTTTGCTATTAGCATTATGCCCTAGAGACAACATAGAGATGTTGTACGTGGCATACTATGTTTATGAAATAAAGTTAATGTTCCTCGAAATAGATTGTCATTATAGATCAACGAATGCGTGATTTGTTCATGAGACTCATAATGTGGCTATTTTCTAAATAATCTCTAATCGATATAGGTCATATGTGGAACATATATGACTGAGATCGGGATATGTATTGATTAATGATCATGTCTCATGGATCATAGATATGGAGATACCAACTCAATAATATGGACAGATGTTAGAGAACATATGTTGGATAGACCCACTATGAGGCACTATTGAGATTCCATGTATCATCAGTTGGTCTCAGTAGTATTTATGTAAAATCCTTAGACCTGAGATCATCATGGTTCCCAACATACATAGTAGCATACTTTGAGATTACTAAATGCTATTCCGTAACTGTGTAGTTATAAAAGTAGTCATCGGGTCTGCTATGAAACATGTAGTGGGATGTGAGTGTTCAAGAAGAAATTTGCTCCTCCTTAACAGGAGAGATATCTCTGGGCCCCTCGATGTAATGGATTATTATAGAAGTACATGGCCATACCAACGTGATTAAAGAGCTAATCACAAGTTATAATCTAATATGAAGATCGAGAGAGGATCGAGCTATTGATAGGATGGCACAAATCTCACCTTGTGCTTGATCAATATCGTGAGGAAAAGAGACATGTACATATGAAACATTACAAGGTTCAGCCAATATGATCTTTACGTATACTTGAGTTAATATGCTTTACTAGAGGCTGCTGTTAACAGAGTATGGAAATGAGTTTTCATACTCATTGGATTCGAATAGGATTTGAATTGGGCTCAATTTGGATAGAGATCCAAACAGTTTGTATAGAGATCTAAACAAATCAGATAGGGATCCAAGTAGAGTCCTGGTTGGGCCCGAGAGGGCCAAGCTAGGATGTCTATATATAGGAGGGTGTAGGGCGTAGGGAAAAAAGCATTGGCTATTCGCATGTTGATGCGTTTCTCGTGCTAAGTTGTCAGCCACCAAGAGCAAACCCTAGCTGCCACCTCTCGAGAGCCTAACTATCTTGCCGACCACCTGGGTGCAAGTAAACCATCAGCTAGCGTTTCTACCCCGGATGTGTGAATACTAGTAGAGGCATTGCTTTACAGCATCTCTAATCGGCATTAGTGCCGCTGATTGGATTAGTGGCATCAACGGCTCGAGTTTAACTGAGGACTTCTCGATCAGATCATCCAGTTCTCGAGGGCATAATCAGGTGAAAGCTTCCTGAGGACGCTGATCGGCTCTTGACCACATCGGCACGCTCGAGTTGGATTGGCTCGCTACTCCAACTCTCCTTCCGCTGCACTACGTGCCTGAGGTAATGATCTATGGTCCCTCTCTTAGCAAGATGTCCTGATGTGCGCGGTAGAAAATTTTTGTTTTCAACTAGCGTAGCCTCCGTGTTCCCCAATGGTGGTATCAGAGCCATCTTGCATAGATTGTGATCTAGATCAGAGCATATAGTGGATATGTAGTTGTAGTAGATTGGATCTATTTCAGTCTAGATCGATTAGTTCATGTAATGAATCGATTGGAAGCACATGTTGATGAGTTCAATCGGTTTACGGGGTAGTTGCAGATTGGATCGTAACACTCGAATCGCTATATGTTGTTGCATCGGATGCAATCACGTATCTTAATCTGAGTAGATTACCGATCTAGCCGCCTCGAGTGCCTCCTAACTGGTCTTCCCGACCACTAGAGCTGGCTCTCGAGCACATTGCCTGACCACCTGGCCGACCCCATCGGCTAAGGAAAAATTGGTCCCCGAGAGGTTGTCTCAGATTGGGGTAAATTATTTGTCCTGAGCAGTTTTTCTAAAGGAACTTCATACATCAGATCTGTGATTTTCGTTGGTGGATAGGGTGCTGCCCTACAACCCACGAGGGGGCATCCTCCCCTTCACCCCCTGCCCGCTAACCGGCTAGCGAGACTGCCGTACGTGTGCACCTTGTACAGAGTCGCGCCTTGTATAGAGTCCTAGTTCACATCGTTAGCTAGAATGCGATTCTACGTCTAAGTTATTTTTGCAGAAAATGATGTGAATGGTATGGTCCTATATAAATTATAAGAGATATATGTGATGCATGTAACTCTTATGCATGGCTTGCATGCCATGAATTTTAGCTTATGGTTAAGCTGTCTCTGTTGTATTTATTGACCTGCGTGTCGGGTGCTTGAATCAATATTTGTAATCTTTATTTTCTAGCTATTATAGTAGTAGTCTAGATATAAAATTGCAGGATTTCAAGCATGGTGGCCCGAAGGAGTGATGTGGATAATGGAGGTCATCTACACCACTAATGAAGATAGAGATCACTATTTGTTTAGGCCATACTAATTCATAGTTAAATATGTTTATCTGTGACGTCTTCTATCTCGTTTTCATGCTATATCATGTCTCATATGTTGTCATGATAGGATAGAATCCCTCCGAAAATTAAGTTTTCGATGCCTTTCCAAATTGTGCACCTAACATGGTAATGTTCATCGTTTGGTGGGTCTACCAAAGCAGAGTGCAGACGACTACCATTGCAAGTTCGGATAGATATCAAACATCTATGTGCGGAAGCTTTTGGTTTGCTTAATAAGGTTATACAAAAAGTTTTAGACCTTAGGGCATCAGGTTGGGGCCAGAGCATGGTTATGCTAACCCAACAAACAGGATTCACATAGAGATGTGATTAGGAAGGTGTTGCTTACCCCATGTCATTAATTTCTAGCAGTGATGCCAAAGCTCACTAGGAATTAGTGAAATGAGGATCTTGACCCACTATGTAACCGAGAGGGAGATTTTGGTTTCTAAAACAAAGTGGAAGAATCTTTTGTTAAATAGTTTAATGAAAGATTAACATAAACATAGGTACTAAATTTTGCATATCTTATATTGTAGATCATGTTAGCTTCTACCACATCCAGTTCTTTTAATTTGCGATCTATCCTTGAGAAAGAAAAGCTTAATGGAATAAACTTTATGGATTGGTATAGAAATTTAAGAATTGTTCTCAAACAAGATAGAAAAGAGTATGTTCTTGAAAGTTCCTACCCTGATGACTTGCCTGATAATGCTACTATGGCTGTATGGTGTGCTTACGGGAAGCACACTAATTATTGCCTTGATGTGAGCTGTCTCATGCTTGCCACAATGTCCTCTGAGCTTCAGAAACAATATGAGAACACAGACGCTTACAATATTATTGTGGGTCTGTGTGGCATGTTTGAGAACCATGCGAGGGTCGAGAGATTCAACATCTCAAAATCCTTGTTTGCGTGCAGGCTTGTTGAAGGGAATCCCGTCAGTTCCTATGTTATCAAGATGATTGGCTATATTGAGAGTCTAGAAAAGCTAGGCTTTCTCCTTAGCCAAGAGTTAGCCAAGAGTTCCTACCATCGAGTTTTGAACCGTTCATGCTCACTTATTATATGAATAGCATAGACAAAACCTTAACGGAACTACATGGGATGCTGAAAACCATCGAGGAGATCATTAAGAAAAACAGCAGTCATGTGATGATGCTACAGAAAGGCAAGAAATAGCCCCATGTCAAGAAATGTGTGGTCAAGAGGAAGTTGATTCCCGATGAGAACGCGAGCAATTCCAAGATCAAAAAGGACAAGAAAGGGGTGGCTCAAGATGCAATATGCTTTGACTGTAAACAGCCGGATCATTGGAAAAGGAACTGAAAGAAGTACTTGGAGGATCTCAAGAAGTAGGGAAGTACGACTTCCGCTTCACGTATAAATGTTATAGAAATCAATCTTGCTACTTCATCTACTGATTCTTTGGTATTTGATATCGAATCAGTTGCTCACATCTATAAGTCATTGTAGGGTCTAATAAAAAGTAGATGTTTGATTAGAAGTGAAGTGGATCTTCACGTGGGCAATGGAGCAAGAGTTGTTGTGGTTGCTATCGGTAGCATGCTATTGTCACTACCTTCAGAATTAGTTTTGGAATTAAATAATTGTTATTGTATTCCATATCTATCTAAAAACGTTATTTTTGCTTTATGTTTACAAGCAGAAGGTTATGACTTTAGATCAATAAACAATGGTTATTCAGTTTATCTTAGAGATATGTTCTATTATCATATTCCATTGGTGAATGGATTATACATTTTAAATCATGAAGAATCGCACGTCTATAACATTAATACGAAAAGGCAACGTCTTAATGATTTGAATCCTATATTTATTTAGCATTGTCGCCTAAGTCATATAAATGAGAGACGCATTGATTGGATCAGCTCGCTACTCTAACTCTCCTTCCGCTGCATTGCATGCCCGAGGGAATGATCTATGCTCCCTCTCTTAGCAAGATATCTTGGTGTGTACGGTAGAAAATTTTTGTTTTCAGCTGGCGTAGCCTCCGCATTCCCCAACATCCGCTCGGTGGTGACCCATGCCGGGCCTAGATGGCGTTCTACACCCATGCAAGTATGCACGGTCAGCATCCACATGCGCCAAGTGGCGCCACGCCGGGAGCCAACAGCAAGCTCCGTACTGGTCCAGCCGGCACCCCGCATGGTCGGCAGCGTCGTGCCCTGCATGGTGTGCCCATCTACCATCGGTCGCCAGCCAGCCCCGCCGCTTCCACCGCGCTCGTCCATGTCTGCACATGCCACCACTGACGCACGGTGCCCACAAGTGCCACAGAACCATGATGCTGTGCCCGTGCTCACTAGGACGTGCCGCCACCCACGCTCGCCTGAAGCCATGCCGCACCATGCCCGAAGCCGTGCCGGCCACCACGTGAAGCCGCTGCATGGCTTGGCCACCGCTATCACCGTACCCACGATCCACCGCTATCGCCCGCCCCTAAGATCCACTGCCATCACCGAAGTCGGTCACCACCACTGCCGAAGCCCATCACCGGCCAAGCCAACAGCCTCGCCCATCCAATTTAGCAGCCACCTAGAAGTTGGCTGCTAGGGTGGGAACCCTAGCCACCGCTGCCCTCCTAGGCCTTAAAAGGGCCTGCTTTGGCCGACCCAAAAAGAAGAAAAGAAGGAGAAGAAAAAGAAAAAAAATAAAAATAAAAATAAAAGGAAAAGGAAAAGGAAAAGGAAAAGGAAAAAAGTACTTTTGCATTTTAGTCCTTCGATTTCTGAAAAATCGCATAGAAATACGAATCTCTCATCTGTTTTTCCTTTTTAGCAATATTTTCTATGCTTATTTACTTTTCTACTATTTTACTATCTTTAATTACCCATATGCATTTAATTATTAGTACTTTTTTATCAGCAAATATAGAATTGCATAGAAAAATACTAGAAAATTGCAGCAAATTATTCATGTCTCTATTTAGCAAGGTGATGCAACGTTACTTGAATTAACATGCACATCATAGATGACTCGCATCACGACCAAGCAGTTCACTGAGCAAAGTACAGATAGCCACAACCATCTCACCTAGGCATCGGATGTCCAGATCGTACTTAGAGCCATGAAGCTTCGCAATGTCATATGCCATGCGGACTTTACATCTACTCCATGTTAGATGAAAATGATCAAGTAATTCACTTTCTCCGACATATCTCTCTCCACTATGAAGGATGAGTATATGGCCATGACGAATGAGAGAGTGCTATGAGATGCCCTGAAGGACTGTTTCGAGCACCTCGAATACACCATCAAGCCTCTAGTAGAGCAAGAATGGATCTGACTCCAACCCTTTATGAGTATGTCTAAAAGTTTATCTCTACGTTGCACCGAATCTGCACATTTCTAAATCTCTGCTAGAAAGAGATCTCAGATTAAGGAGAAATTGAAAAGACTCACCACTTTCTACCCAAACACGGCAGACCCCACGTGCAACCATCATCAATCAAAACACATTAAGTATTCTGAATTGATTGACATGTTGTGTCGGTGAATTACTAAGCAGTCTACCCAAGGGGATACTTGAGGTGGTGAATAGATATGTAAGGGAAGCGCAACGCCTTCAAACCTGATGATCGACTCTAGGAAATAAGAGCCAAGATTTATACTGTTCAGGCCTCCCGAGGGATAATAGCCATACGTCTTGTGTTTTGTTGTATTATGTGGTGTCTAAGCTTACAAAGCAATGTGCTATAAGTCTAAGCAATTGAGATTAGATGCCTCTAGGGGATGCCTCGCCTCCGTTATGTACTCAAGGGGCGAGCCCAATGACCCAAGACTCTATCCTGAGTCGGTCTCTCTGCTATCTACGATTACATACTAAACTTGGCTGCTAATTCCTAATTACAAGGATTCTGGTACAAACATATCTCTTCATACTGGATTCAAGATTCGGTTTTCAAATAAGGACTCAGCCTTCCTTATTGGATCTGAACCACCTTCATGAGCCATACCAGACTCCAATGCTAGACTTGGTCTGCTCTCGGTCCAGGCTGATAAGCCTATCATGGGGGACCTAGGGTTCATATCCCCGACAGCAGCCCCCGAGCTCTTCTTAGCTTGGTAGAAAGTATTCGACCGATCAAGCTAGGAGGAGCTCATTTTTTAATTTGAATCTTCTATGCTGAAGTTTGATCACCTTGAAATTTTTTTCCAATCTTCTTCTTCTTCATGTGAGGTGCACCGCATAGGTGCACCCACATGGCGTAGCCCCCGAGCATCGAGTTAAATGGAACATTTGGCTCGAGGGTCACAATTTATCTACAGTAAAAATTCTTCTGATGTTTCGGTCCTGGCAATCCTTTGAAGCTCTTCGGGCATCGATAAACCATATGCGCGTCTTGTCCCCGAGAAATGCTAATGCTCGTGCAAAGTTTGCTCGGAGAAGCCAGTCATCAAGGTTCTAAGCCATCGTGGTCTCGGGTGCAACCGACCTCAAGCCTCCGAGGCTCAGTCCTCAGGCGTTTGATCCTTGAGCCACGAGCCACGAGCCCCCGAGAAACCCAAACGTCACGAGCTTCGCTAGGCGCACTTGGGGCCGAAGCGAAAAGTTGCTTTTTGGTCTTCTATATATGTAATTAATTTGTTGTAGTTGAGCAGATAGATACATGTCTTTGCTCTGATTGGGCTAGGTGCAGTCATCGGGCGCAAACAGAGAGGTGGAACCATCATGTCCGCACAACTGCAAAAGCTGCGTGGTAAATGAAGTGACCCCATTTAGTGGCAATCATGGCTGACGTCATGGTGATGATGGCACTCCTATTTAACCCATAGGCCTGCTTTCGCTTACACCAGACAGTTCCTTTGCAAAGCTTCTGTTCTGGATCCCCCAGTGCACATCTTCTTCTTCTTACCACCAAGCTATCCGTCACATTTCTTTCACCAATCCCCATGGCTTCTAGCGCCTTGGGTCATCCTGCTAGCTAGCGAGAGTCGCTATCAATGATAGAGCGGCTCTCCGTACTTGAGGCCATGCGATTTCTACCAGCCCAATCTGTTTCGGGATGGCTGGCGGTGGCAGGGGAGCTTTACCCATCGCTGGAGGTCGGTGAAGTAGTGCACTTCGAGTCCTCCGTCCTCCGTGGGCTCAGGTTCCCTACTCATCCTTTCCTCCATAGTCTCCTCCACTACTACCAGATCGCCCTCATCAACATGGACCCAGGCTTTGTCCTTCAAATCTTAGTTTTCATCCACCTTTGTGAGGTGTACCTACGGATAGAGCCTCACTAGGGCCTCTTCCAATACTTCTTTCACCTCCGTTCGGCCAAGGAGCAGGGGGTGATTGGTAGCATGGTGCTTGAACTATGCGAGGAGAGGGCGGCCGAGTACCTAGAGGTGCCTGAACAAGGACTGGAGCTCATACTGGTTTTATGCCACGAACCTTACCCCAGGCCTCCTCGACGAGGTTGATCATCATCCAGAGGCCTCTGAGTGGTGGGAGGACCAAAGCCACTAGCTTGGGCCAAACCAAGTCCAAAGCCTAGCGGCCAAGGTGTCGTGGCTCTGATGTGGAGGTTTGAGTAGGATTGGCATTGTCGTGAGCTTCCTGACATGGCGGACTTCTCCGCTATAGGCATGGGCATTGCTGGCCTATGAGACGACCGGCCCCTGGGATCTCTCTAATCCTATGGTGGATTGGATGATGAAGGTAGAGGTCATCAACTTCCTACACCTCTTCTTTAGTGAGGTGCTAGATTTCCCACCAACCATGGGGTTCACGATATACAACGTTGAAAACCCGCAGCCACGGGTCAGTTTCTTTTGTCAATCTGCTTCTTGTTTGTCTAGCTTTTTTGCTATTGCCCGATGCTCACCCACATGATGTGACGTGCATGATGGCATCGTGTTTGTCTCATGATCGCCGTGCCTCGAGCTCCCATCAGACGCTAGTCTTGCTCTCGATGTTCTGCTTTTAAGTGCCCCGTAATGCCTACCCCGATGCTTAAATGTTTCGGTAGTGTGCTGGTCTGGCTGAGCAAGCATGGGAGGCCGGCAATGACTGCTGATGTGACCGTCCTCTTCCTCAGTGAAGAAGGCAGTGTGACATCGGTTCACGTGCTCATGTCGGCCTAGGGTTGGGTAACATTCTGCTTTTGCTGTCTTCATGTCGTGATTCTATTTGGTTGTATTCTAACTTTTTAGTCTTCTTGCTCTTTGGCTAGAGTAATGCTTTTGGGGGTGATGGCAACATCATCTCCTCTGGTGGCACCGACTGTCGGTGGAGATGCTACAGCTAGAGAGGCTATGACTTCTACAGTGGAGATCGTTAGGACGGAGACGGCGGGGGTAGTGGCTATCGAAGATCTAGTGTCCCGAGCCACCGCGGATGCCCTGTGGGAAGCTTTTAAGGCCACCGAGGTAGTGGTGTTGAATGCTGTCGTCGGCTAGGCTGGTATGCCCTTCCCCTTTTTCCTTGATCGCAAGCCATGTCTGAGTATTGATGTCTTCCTTCTTTTTCTCTTCCGTGAACAGGACACCATGCTAAGTCTAAGGCACGAGTCACGAACCTTTACGCTGAGTGTTGAATGTCCGGCCTCGATGTAGTGAGATACAAAAGTGAGCCGATCATGCGTCGATATTCTTTTTGATCGACTGGCTCACCATCTTCATCAGGATCTAAGGTAGAAGTAGCTCCCATCGGTGTAGAAATCTGCTTGCAATTTTCTATGTCAAAACACCAAAAAAGATCCTTGGTGTACTTACACTGATAGATAAAAGTGCCATCTTTTGTTTTCTTAATTTATAGTCACAAAAAATAGGTCAACTCGTCCATCATACTCATCTCAAACTCCCTGACTTAGTCTTAGAAAACTTAGAAACCAAGGAGTGAAATAAACAACCAAAGATAATATCATCTACACAAATCTGATCAAAAAGTCGATCATTTCCTTGCTTGAAAAGAAACAAAATTTTGTCCACTTTTTCCATAACAAAACCATTTTTGAGCAGAAAATTTTTTAACCTATCATACCATGCTCTAGGTGCTTGTTTCAAACCATACAAGGCTTTAGACAACTTGAAAACATGGTTCGGGAACTTAGGATTTTCAAAACCATGTGGTTGTTTAACATAAACTTCCTCATTAATAAAACCATTGAGAAAATCACTTTTAACATCTATTTGATACAATTCTAAAACCTTTCGATGCAGCAAAGCCTAAAAGAAATCTAATGGCTTCAATTCTAGCAACAGGAGCAAAAGTTTTACCAAAAGCCAAACCTTCCACCTGAGTAAATCTTTGAGCAACAAGCCTAGCTTTGTTTCTAGGGTTAATTTTTTCTGTGCCACCGTTATTTTCACTGTTTTGCAATATGCCATTGGTGTGTCGCTGATAGATGGGGGCCGCCACAGTCACTGACAGTGGTATTTTGCATATTCTTGAAAATTGTAATGGCATGTGAGGAATTTTCCTTTGTTTCTAACAATTAAACCATCCTCATTCTGTTTATTTTGAAAAACCCATTTAGTTCCAATAATGTTATGTCCTTGAGGAGGTTCAACCAAATTCCAGACTTTATTGCGTTCAAAGTTTTCAAGTTTTTCATCCATGACATTGATCCATGATTCATCAGTTAGAGCATGAGAAATATCTTTAGATTCAAATGAAGCAACAAAAGCTGAATGAGCATGAGAGTTTGGAGATGCAAACCTGGAACGAGTGACACTCTCATAGAGATTACCAATTATTTGTTCAGGAGGGTGTTGATGTTAAATATGCAAAGGAGTAGAAACATCTCGAGAAGTATCTTGTACAACATCTTCAAGGGATGAAGTAATCTCTCGAGAACCATTCGAAGTTGTCGAGACTTTATCTCCTTGTGGTCGATATTACTCCTCGACTACCTCTAGGTGCTGGTCGGACCTGACCCAAATGTTGGTCTGTCCACTGGCCACATCGTCATTTTCATCATCACTTTCTTCAACGAAGATGCTTTCATCCTCCCCCTGAATCTTACCATAATGTGTACAATTATACTTCACATGTTTAGTTGTTTTACATGCAGAAACAATTGCACTTGATGTTGCTATGTTTGATAGGGTTCCAGCAGATTTAAAAACTGTTTGCTTTGGTTCTGGTTTAATCTCAATCTTACCTCTTTGAACAACTTTGATTGCAGTAGGTTGATGAGAAGTAAAATAACCACGATTATCAAAACCTAGTCCTCAATGATTTATGCTTACTTTAGATGTATCCAATAACATGTTGAGGTTCTTTTTACTAGTTGAAAAACGTTGTAACGATCTTTATAGATAATCAACTTCTTTTGTCAAAGCAACATAATTTTTACAAACATCAGTAATGCTCTTTTGTTTGCGATAGTTCGAACAAGACAACGCTTCATGAGTTTGCAAGTCATTTTGTAAAAGTTCAACTCTACCATAAGCATCTTTCAGCTTCAATTCAAGCAATGAACAATTTAACAAGAAGTTGAATCATGTTTCACAATGGTTGAGCTCTTCATGTTCCTAAATTGTTTAAATTTATTATAATATAAGACATTTACCAAAGAACTAGCATATAAAGCAACTTTCATCTTTTTCAAATAGTTATTAGTAACAAATAGTTCATCAACAACTCAAGAAAGCATGATAGTACCAATAACAAAACAAGATTCATTCTTGGTAGTTTTATCATTGAGCTTATGAAGAGTAGAATCATGAACATCCCTTAAAGCAATAATTTCAAATTGTAAAGCATCACATGTTTTATAGAATCATCATCAGGAATAAGAAACTTGAGCCTATCAATTTCAGAATTGAGTGATTCAACAATAAGTTCATTTTTCTTAGCTTTATTATTGTTTTTTCTCAATTTATCATGAAGATGAACAACAGTACGAGCTAAATCATTGTAAGTAGGTTTTACCTCATTTTCATCGCTATAGACTTCATCCTCGCTGGAGCCTACCATGTCACGTGCCATAAGACATATTCCAGTGAGATCATTCTTTTTGCATTTACCTTCGTCTTTACTTTCATTGCTCATTGAGTCTACATCACTCATATCAACTTGATCGAGGACGGCAAGGACTCGATGCACCATCGTCTTATAGTTGTGATTCTTCATCTTTCCTTCTTTGGATGGGCGCTTGTGTCCTTCTTGTCTTCCTTTGATAATTTCTTGAGCTTAGGACAGTTGACACGAATATGGTTGGTCTCACCACATTCAAAGCATCGAACAGGACAGCCTTTTTTTCTGTTTCTTACATTATTCAAAGCTTTAGTAACTTTCATAGAAAGCAACGCCAAGTCTTCCTCTGCAAACTACTCAAATTGTTCATCAGATAGGGTGTTTAAACCAGATAAAGAAATATTCGAAGATGATACGAAAGAACAAGAATCATTAGAAGGCGAAGAGATCAAAGCCATTGACTTAGGAGAAATCTTGCGTGAAAAGATATTTAATTCATGAGTTTTTAATTTCGAATAAAGACTATCCAACGTGAGAGTAGTCATATCCTCCGACTCTTGAATTGATGTAACTTTCATCTCCCAAACCGACATGTCAAGCCCACTAAGTAAATGTCTAGCAATTTTAGACTCAGTATAATTAATAGCATAAAAAGAATCAACTGAACAAAGATTGCTAAGAATTTTATTAAAGAGAGCAAAGTACTCATCCAAGGTCTCACCAGGTTTCATCTCAAAATTTCATGTACTCTTTCTTGTACACGTGTTTGCACACTTCCTTGATTGTGGAAGAGCCTTGATGATAGGCACAAAGAGCATTCCATATCTCATGCGCAGAAGAAAAATGAGAAACATGATCAAAATCAGAACGCCCAACACCATTGATAATCAAGTTTTGAGCTTTGCAATTTGCTTTAAAAGCAGCTTTATTAGTGTCATTAACTTCATTATCAGTAGGTGGATCATATGGTTTAGAAACCTTGTCCCATATATCAAAACCATGTGACATGATATAAGCCTCCATCTTAGTCTTCTAAAACTAAAAATCAATTCCATCAAAAATATAAGGCTTAGTCAAAAACCTCTCGGATGCCATGGTGATTATTTAAATCGGTTAAGATCAAAATAAAACAAAAATCAGGATCTGATACTAATTGTAAGATTGAAATACGCTAACCATAGCAACCAGAGGGGAGGTGAATGGTTGCAGTACCCCAAAACTGACACCAAAAACAAAATCAGAAAGCTAATTCTCGACCAATCAGCAAAATTCCTGACCAGACTGAAATTCCGGAGGACTCAGGAAATCGCCCGAGGGGTTCTCGAATTTCCTGAGGGCTTTCTCGAGGACTCAGCAAATTTCCCGAGAGCACTCTAGAGAGCTAAAAATAACCTGACCAAGGAACGGTAAAATGAGTGTAACTTTAAAACTGTAACTTAGATTGATCTAAAATTTTAACACAATAAACTAGACTTCAATACAAAACTTTCTTAGGAGAGTTTACTTAAATTTGAGTTTCCAATCAAATGTTATGATCCCAGAAATTTGCAGTAACATAAAAACATAACAGATTCGTACTGAAAATTAAAACCTTAATTACTCATAAAATACGAGTAATTAACCAATAAAACTTTGCAGATTGAGGAGCCATGGTGTATACCATGGGGATGATGAGTGATTGTCAACGGGGAAAGAGATGAGATAAGAAGAAGAGACGAGATGAAGAGACTCGACCGTGATGGAGTTCGCACGTGACTCAGGTACACGGACGGACGTCGGTCGGACAGAGGGGTCGCGAAG
>KE373076.1:213373-230328 GCA_000418225.1 Zizania latifolia
TCCTCTCCACCATGGCAACCTAGGGTTCCATCCCTCTTCCTCCACGGGCTAGGGCTAGCTTCCTAGGGCGTGTACCCTTCCTCCCTACCCTTCCTCTCCGCACAGATCGAAGGTTTGCACGGGTTTCGTCTTTTCGTTTGGGCGTACGGTGCATTTTCTTTTCGATCTTTTACTTGTGCTTTGGAGAGATTTGATGTGTTTCCAAGTGTCTTGTGTGTGCCCAAAGATGTATTGATTGTTTTGGAACACAAGGGAGGTGATTTCACGGCAAAAGGAGAGTTTCCCCGGTGAAAATCGTGAAGAAATCGCGTTTTGGGCTGTTCTGTTTTTTACAATAGCAGGCTACTCGGAAGTTTCGGTTGTACCGGAAGTTCCGGTTATTACCGGAAGTTCCGACCAGTCAGAACAGTTTGAAGCACGTTTGCTCGTCAACGACTACAGCGATTCGTCCTCAGCACCCTCTACACCAAGCTTGCTGTAAAACCCTCTGAACCCTATCTATTGTGCTCAAATGTCATTCTGAGAATATTACTGTGATCTAGGGTTTACTAATTGCTCACTGACATGTTACCTTTTTAAGTTGCACAATGAATGCTGTTCTTTGTATTCTTGTGTTTGTTTCGTGTTAGTAGAGATCTTTGTTAGAGGTTCTGAGTTGAATACCTGTTGCTATTCTTGAAGAGTGCTTTTGAGGAGGTTTTGAGATATCAGCTTGCCTGGTGTGATCTTTATCGCACAATCTTGTGCTGAGCTTTCTTAAGTCATTTGCAAGGCTGATATTCTCGTTGTTAGAAGTTTTGGGGGTAGTTATATTTTCCACTGAATTTTAATTTGCGCCCATTCACCCCCCTCTGGTCGCCTTTTCGGTCCTACAATCAAGACTAGTGATCCATCAATTTCATAAGATATTGCTAGCAATTACAAAGATTAACTGAAGATAAAAATCAAAGCTCCATGTTTTATTCTTTTTGTTTTTCTTTTATTCGGAATAAGGACAACGCACAAAAGTAAACATGAATGCATTATGATACAAATGAAAAAGCAAACTCCCCCTCAAAATAAACCCATTGGATGAACAACGCCCAACTCCTCTCGAAGAAAAGTAAAGCGAGAAGAATCCAAAGGCTTAGTGAAAATGTCTGCCAATTATAACTCAGTGCCAATAAAAAGAAGCACAACATCACCCTTTTCCACATGATCCCTAAGAAAATGATATTGAATATCAATATGCTTTGTTCTAGAATGTTGCATTAGGTTCTTAGCAATATTTATAGCACTTGTGTTATCACAATAAAGTAGAACACGATCACAGTTCATTTCATAATCTTTGAGTTTGGAAATAAGCCAAAGAACTTGTGAGCAACAACTAGCAGTAGCTACATATTCAGCTTCAGCAGTGAATTATGCAATAGAAGATTGTTTTCTAGATGACCAAGCAACAAGTGATGTTCTCAAGAAATGACATGTACCGCTAGTACTCTTTCTATCAATTCTACAACCTCCAAAATCAGCATCAGATAAAACTCTTAAATTAACACTTGAAAAAGTAGAATACCATATGCCAAATTCTTGAGTAAACTTGAGATACCTGAGTATTCGCTTGATAGCTTGATGATGTGAAGCACGAGGAGAAGCTTGAAATTGTGCGTATAGACAGATAGAAAATTGAATATCTGGCCTCGATGCAGTGAGATACAAAAGTGAGCCAATCATGCTCCAATATTCTTTTTGATCGACGGGCACTACCACAAAAACAGTCTTTAGTGATAGAGCTTTATTAATGGATAAATGATGTGCGTCATTAATACAATTTTAGTGACGAATCATTTGTCACGTGTCAGTGATGTTGCCTTATTAGTGATGGATCGTAATGTAGCCCGTCACTAAAGAGGTGGCACCCCCATTAGTGACGGGTCGTAATATGACCCATCACTAAAGAGGTGGCACCCCCATTAGTGACGGGTTGCATTACCACTCGTCACTACTAATCCAGTGATGGGCTGTAGTTTCTGCTCGTCACTAATGGCCAGATCATTAGTAACAGGCAGAAACTATCACCCATCATTGATGATGTTTATAAAAAGGCGGGCGCTAACAGAACGCTTTCATATCGTGTAAAACCCTAAACCCTAGCGGCCACAACTTCTCCTCCACCGTTGTTCCACCATCACGCTCCACGCTATTTGCCGTCATTCTCCCCCACCGACGTGGCCTCTGTCCAGTCACGGCCTCCTGTCATAGCCTAAAATTTTTCCAAATATAAAAGTAATAAAAGATATAAATAAAATAGAAGGAAAAGAATTTTCAGAAAAAGAAAATTGAAAATGGAATTTTCTTTAAAGAAAAGAAAAGAATTTTGGGTATTAATATTTGAGGAAGAAATTTTTGCAAATAAAATGTTGCTCAAAATTTTTGCAGAAGTCTCTAAAAATGTAAAGAATTTTATAAAAAATTTCTGGATTTTTTTTGAGTCAAAAATATATTTTTCTAAATTTTTGGAGCACTTTTAAAAGAAAAGAATTGAAAAAAAATCAAATTAAAATAAAATTTGCCTCCCCCGCTCTTAGGCCGGCCTTCGGCCAGCCCACTTCCCAAACCTCCCACCCGCCTTCCCCGCGCCCTAGCGCCGCCCGCCGCCATGCCAATCCACCTCCGCCATCGCTCTGGGCCAAATCTGTGCCCAGATTCTTGCCCCCCTCACCCTGTCGGCCATTTCGCGCACCGAATCG
The DNA here is from genome assembly GCA_000418225.1 of Zizania latifolia. Classification (NCBI taxonomy): domain Eukaryota; kingdom Viridiplantae; phylum Streptophyta; class Magnoliopsida; order Poales; family Poaceae; genus Zizania; species Zizania latifolia. The sequence continues at coordinate 216,103 of KE373076.1, forward strand.
AGCCCAACCCACCAATGCCACTACCCTCGCCGCGCTGCCTAGCCACAATCACCACGGTGCCGTATCCATGCTAGACTCCTCCGGCGGACCCGATAAAATGCACCCCCATGCCCGAGCTCTCGGTTAGACCACTCCGCCACCGTCCTAGCACCGTCGATCACCGTAGCGCTATGCGCCATCGCTCCGTCGCCTTTGCTCGCTTGTAGCTGCCGCTCGCCGTCCCTCCGGTGGCCTCTAGCCATCACCATCACCACCGACGCTCGGAAGGCCGTCGCCACCGTCGATTTAAACCTCACCGCCGCTCACCGTCGACTGCTCCGATGAGTTCCCCATCACGTTCTGGTTCTATTTTTGCCCTCGTCGTTGGACGCCGCGCCACCGTTCGCCGGTGATCATTATTCCCCGAGCGGCCGCCGTCGCTCTGGCGTGGCGCCAACGTGGCTGCCGCGTTAGCGCCACCTCAGCCCGCTTCCGCCGCACATGTGCCACGTGGCCACCACGTGTCCCCACCCGCGCGCTTGCACAATCCCACCTGCTGACATAATAAATCTGGTTTTCCTTTATAACAATAATTCAGTACTGCGTCATAAATCCTTTTTTCTGTATTCAAATAGAACCATGTTTAAACTTCAAAAATTCATATCTAATTTATCTGAACTCCAAATTTAACCATTCAAATTGCAGAATTTTTCTAAAAATGAGATCTACCCATTAAAAATATGTTCACACATAGAATGTACACACATGCATACTGTTTTAATTTATTGTTGTTTGCTTGTATTGCTGTTTAGTCTCCGAAGCGCCTGAAGAGCCTGTTTTCATCAAGGAGTCGCCTATTTTCATCCCTGTCCAGCAAGGTAAGTTATTCAAGTTCCCCTATTAATCATGTTGAACCCAAGTTTTAAAGCTACTATTCATTTAAAAGTGTATTTTATTTTATAATATCACTAGGATTGGGATATAAACCCTGCTTGTATTGCCCATTGTTGATTATTTACCTGTTCCTTGTCTACCTAGGGATTATTAAACTTTACCAGTATGAATCTTTACTATGATTTATCTGGATGCCTAGGATTACTTAGCCCTACTTAGAAACTAGTATCACATTTCATCATGCTGTTAAATACTACTTTTATATTAATGTTGGCTTATATGATTACTAGTGGTTAATGAACTGGTTAATGGATTAAATGCTACTAAAATATGACTAAGGTGGGTTGTGAGTACAAGGTCTGTGGTTCTGCTAGTTATACTCATGACACTTTAAGGACCGGTTCATGGGCTACTTTTGCACTATAAACTCACGCTACCACAAGCCAGCAAGGGAAATGGTATGACCTGAAGCCTAGAGATCCTGGGTGAAGCATCGAGATGGCCGATAGTTCTGCACTGGGTAAGTCTTTGCTATTCGGATTGGAGCGCCAGGGGTATATTGGGTAGATGGGTCCTAGGGTGTGAAGCTTGGAGGATCTAGGTGGATGATCATATCATAGCTCTTTTCCAAGGTACCGTGGTGGTATTGAGGCGCATGGTGACATATTGTAGGGCCGTATCTTGTGGGTAAAGTTATGCACATCTGATCAGAGTAAAACTATTCAAATAGCCATGCCCACGGTTATGGGCGACAATGCAAGGTCACTCGTGATTAGTCCCATGATTATTTAATTAACCACTTTTACTTTCTGTTCAACCTGGATAGCGCTGGTTAGAGTGGTTTGGTTGGTTCTTTTGGGCCTGATGACTCTAGGTCAGAGTTATTCAGTGATTGGATTAATGTTGTTTTAAGGTTTTAACATAATTAGAACTACCTTTTAAATTCTATCTCTCTTTAATGCTCTGTTTATGCAAATAAACCCTATTATACCGTCCTTTGTATCCCCTGTGCATTATATCTGTTTCACTTGGATGGCTTGCTGAGTATTTCAAAATACTCACCCTTGCATTCCCCTACCACTAGAAGAGGAGTTCGCCAGTGAAGATGAAGGTGGCGCCTTTTGAGCTATTGCCCAGTCAAGTCTACCTGTGGAGTAGAGTCGCCGCTGCGTCAATAAAGTTATAAGGAGTTATTTATATTTGATATTATTGTTTTGAGGTTCCAATGTCACCTCTATAATAAGTACTTTATTTACTTCGTCATGAACAATAATGCTTTCGATGTCTAATAAATTGTCTATTGTGTGTCTCGGCTGATTCCTGGACGAGGGACTTTCTGCACAATAAATCGTAAGGAAATGGTTAGAATTTCTAGGCATGACAAGTTGGTATCTAAGCTACCTTGACTGTAAGAATGGCCAAATAGTTTAACCTTAGGAGCTAAAAACTATTTTGTAGTTATACTACTCCTCTCTTCTTTTCTTCTTGTTTCAAAAGGGTGCTTCTTTTCTAAAAAAGTGGTGCTGATTTTATTTTAATCTGTTTTTGTATATGTCTGCCGAAGGATCCCAACCCAAAGGTGCTTTAGAACGAAAGGCTTTGTTAAGGAGTTGAGGCATATGACATTTTTCTGTGGATATCAGGAGGTTCCCATCTATTCTCAAATCAGGTTAGTTTCCCCTGGAATGGTACAAGTAGCTGTTTCTATCATGAGCGGAAGAGAGACTATCCCCTCAATGATAGTAGAAGCTGAAGGAAGGAATTTTGCTCATGCTTATCAGGAGGGTGCTCATTTGGCTATTGGAGAGCTTCGTGATCGCTTTGCAGATAAGTTGGTAGCATTGGAGTATAGATACCATCCGAGAAAGACTCATCGTGATGATTATACAGAGTACCCTCTCACTAATAAAGAAGATAGTGCCACTATGGTCAGGATGGTGAACATGATGAAGGCGATGGACGACTGCCACAAGAATTCCCTCATTGGAGAACATGAGCAAGAGAATCGTAACCGTCAGACCCTCTATCAGTTGCATAATCAAGTGGATACGCTGAAGAAGGAGGTTGCTGAGCTGAAGGGAGAGTAACCACCCGGACGTCACAGGATCTGTCGTACCGCAAGGAAGTGAGTTCAGATGCCGCCTAGAGTACAAGTGATCAGGAGAATGCGTGAAGAGAAGATCATCATCATTGAAAGTGATAAGGGTGAAGATGATGAGGAAAACGAAGTCATGGAGGAGAGTGATCTAAAAGAACTAGAGTTTTCTTTTGATCCAGCTTTCGAGGATCCCAGTCCTTAGTGTCCCTTTGTTCCTTTAGAACGTTATGTTAGTCGTTTGTTTTGATTAGGCTAAATATCTGTTAGCTTTGCTTGTCTGTAGTGTGTGGTTTGTATCGGCCTTGTGTAATACATCTACACTTAGGAGTTTCTTCTAGAGTCTAATAAAAATTGCAACGAATTTTAGATCAGTACAAGATGTTTTCTCTTGTCTCTTTTCTTTTTGAAATTTCGCCTATCCCTTCTCCCGTTTGTTCTCTTTAGCAAGATGGTGCAGACTCGTCACGATAATTCTAAGGGCGGAATGGATGAAGCAACTAGAGCAAACAATGGGTAGTCTCAGCAGCAGCAGCATCAGCCCCATCTCCCTCCTCCCATGCCAGAGAACCCCACCTTGGCCCAAGTGCTTGCCAATCAAAATCAACTCATGGCCATGTTGATGACTCAGATGAATGCTCAATAGTGTGTCTCGTCTGTTCAACCCCCACCTACACCTGTTCTAGTTCAGAACAAGTTGTCAGAGTTTCTCCGTGTGAGGCCGTTTGTTTTCTCTAGCACTACCAACCTGGTGGAGGCTAGTGACTGGCAGTTCACTATTAAGAAGAAGCTAGAAGTCCTGCACTGCACTGATCAACAGAAGGTTGCCTTCGCATCCCACCAACTTGAAGGTCCAGCAGGAGACTGGTGGAGTCACTTCAAGGAGAACAGAGCTGATGGAGTCGAGATTACTTGGGCAGATTTTTCAGCTGGTTTCAGGAAGGCCCATATTCCTGATGGACTTGTGGCTCTGAAGAAGCGGAAATTTCATGCTATCAAGCAAGGAAATCGTTCTGTCACTGAATACCTTCATGAGTTTAATAACTTGGCTCATTACACCCCTGAAGATGTCAAGTCAGATACTGAGCGTCAGGAGAAGTTCCTTGGTGGTCTGAATGATGATCTGGCCGTTCATCTAATTTCTAGAGATTATGTTGATTTTCAGAAGTTGGTTGATAAGTCGATTTGTCAAGAGGATCAACATAATAGGATGGAGTCAAAGAAGAGTAGAATGGTGCAGAATCAGCAAGCTAACAATCAAAAGCCTCGTTATATGATGGTGCCGTAGCAACAGCAGTCTGGAGGACCCAATGCTCAGGCCAATCGCCCTCGTCAGTTTTATGCTGCTAGTGGGAGTGGAAACACTAGTGGTGCACCTCAAGCGTACTGCCCTAATGTGCCTCGCCTTTCTCAAGTCACTGGTGCAAATCAAGTTCCTTTAAAGGACAAGAATGGAAAGCCAGTGTTGTGTTTCAACTTCTACAAGCCTAGTCACTATTCTGATAGGTGTCCAGAGCCCAAGCTTCCAAATAGAGCCACAACAGCCCCAAACCAAGACCTAGCTGGACAATTCAAGGCAAGAGTAAATCACATTACAGCTAAAGAAACTCAAGTTGCCCCTAATGTAGTATTGGGTATGTTTCCTGTTAACTCAATACTTGCAATAGTACTTTTTGATTCTGGTGCAACTCATTCTTTCATATCAAAGAGTTTTATGGAAAACATGGCTTGGCTGTCGAATCCCTACCCCATTAATTAGTCATCTGTACCCCTGGTCACTAGATGCCTACTTCTCTCTTTAGTCCTCTGGTAACCATTGAGATTCTTGATGTCCCTTTTCTAGCCAGCCAATCTTGATAGAATCCAAAGACCTAGATGTCATTTTGGGAATGGATTGGTTAGTGAAACATGAGGGTGAGATTAAGTGTGCAACTAGAGAAGTCACTGTAACCAATCACCTTGGCCAAACCATCACTTTCCATAACTTGAACTCGTCTGGTCTAAAGATCATGTTGAATGAAGTCCATATTGAAGAGATACCCGTGGTGCAAGAGTATCCTGATGTTTTTCTAGAAGAGTTGCCGGGTATGCCACCCAAAAGAGACATTGAGTTCAGGATTGATCTAGCTCCTGGTACAGCCCCAATTCATAAGAGATTGTATCGGATGGCCCCAGATGAGTTAGCTAAAGTTAAGAAACAAGTGCAAGAGTTGTTGGAGAAAGGATACATTCATCCAAGCACTTTGCCTTGGGGAGCCCCAGTTGTATTCGTGGAGAAGAAGGGCAAGTCTAAGAAAATGTGTGTGGATTATAGAGCTTTGAATGAGGTCACAATCAAGAATAAATATCCTCTTCCCTGTATTAAAATTTTGTTTGATCAGTTACAAGGAGCCTCAGTGTTCTCCAAGATAGATCTTCGATCAGGATACCATCAGTTGAGAATTCGAGAAGAAGATATACCCAAGACCGCTTTTACAACCCGCTATGGATTATTTGAGTATCTAGTGATATCTTTTGGATTGACAAATGCCCCTGCTTTCTTTATGAATTTGATAAACAATGTGTTTATAGAGTACCTGGATAAGTTTGTTGTGGTGTTCATTGATGACATTCTTATCTATTCCAAGACAGAGAAAGATCATTTAGCGCATTTACACCTAGCCCTTCAGAAGCTAAGGGAGCACCAACTGTACGCCAAGTTAGCTAAGTGTGAGTTTTGGTTGAAGTGAAGTTTCTACGTCACATTATTTCTACGTCGGGAGTTGTCATCGATCCCGATATAGTTGAAGCTATTACTGATTGGTTGTAGCCCTAAAACACTATGGAGATAAGGAGTTTCTTAGGACTTACGGGTTATTACCATTGGTTCATTGAGAATTTCTCTAAAATAGCTAAGCCTATGACCAAGTTGTTACAGAAGAATGAGAAATTTGTTTGGTCACCTGAGTGTGAGGACGGTTTTAAAGAGTTGAAGAAAAGACTAGTATCGGCCCTAGTGCTAATTCTGCCAGATCCTAAAGGAGATTTTCAAGTATATTGTGATGCATCTCGTCAAGGTTTAGGATGTGTGTTGATGCAAGGAGATAAAGTAGTTGCCTATGCTTCTCGGCAATTAAGACCTCATGAGTTATATTATTTGACCCATGATTTAGAGATGGCTTCCGTGGTTCATGCTCTAAAGATTTGACATCATTATCTCATCGGTAGTCATACAGAAGTCTTTATAGATCATAAGAGTTTGAAGTATATCTTCACTCAACCAGATTTGAACCTTCTTCAGAGAAGATGGCTAGAGTTAGTCAAGGATTATGCTGTCAGTATTCAGTATCACCTTGGTAAAGCTAATGTGGTAGCAGATGCTCTTAGTCGTAAGACCTATGGGAATACTATTTCAGTTGAGAAAGTATCGTTGGAGTTGCTCCAAGAGTTTAAAAAGTTGAGTTTGAGTGTTGTTCCAAGTGGTTTTCTAGCAGCCTTGGAAGCCCAGCCTTCACTGTTAGATCAGATTCATAAAGTTCAAGTGGATGATCCTTATGTTCTGAAGACCAAGGAGAACATGAAGCAAGGAAAAGCTTATGAGTTCGTCGAGGATGAGCAAGGTACCCTATGACATAGAAATCGTATTTATGTACCTGATAAGAAGGAGTTGAAGGATCTCATACTTCGTGAAACCCATGAGACCTAGTACTCTATTCATCTCGGAAGTACTACGATGTATCAAGACCTTCGAGAAAAGTTTTAGTGGCCTAGTGTGCGTCGTGAAGTAGCAGAGTATGTAGCCCTATGTGATGTATGCCAGAGAGTGAAGGCAGAACATCAGAGACCTACAGGTTTACTTCAGCCTTTGCGAGTGCCTGAATGGAAATAGAAAGAAATCAGAATGGCTTTTATAACCGGATTGCTATGAATAACTTCAAGGTATGATTCTATTTGGGTTATTATTGATCGTTTAACAAAAATTACTCACTTTATACCAGTCAAGATAACTTACCGTAGCAATCAGATAGCAGAGCTATACATAGCTAGGATTGTTTGTTTTCATGGAGTTCCTAAATGGATAGTATCAGACAGAGGAAGTTAGTTCACTTCTATGTTTTGGCAAAAGTTTTAAGAAGAATTGGGTACCCGTCTGAATTTCAGTATAACTTATCATCCCCAGACTGATGGTCAGATAGAAAGAGTGAATCAGATTATAGAAGATATATTGAGAGCCTGCGCTCTAGATTTCAGAGGATCGTGAGATAAGAACTTGCCTTACGCTGAGTTCTCTTATAATAACAGTTATCAAGCTAGTCTTCATATGTCCCCGTTTGAAGCTTTATATGGAAGAAAGTGTAGAACGCCGTTGTTTTGGGATCAAGTGGGTGAAAAACAAGTCTTTGGCACTGATATTATGAAAGAAGCTGAAAGTAAAGTCAAAATTATTCAAGACCATTTGAGGATTGCTCAGTCCAGACAGAAGAGTTATGCCGACAACCATCGATGAGATCTCATTTTTGAGAAAGGAGATTTTGTATATCTTAGAGTTACCCCTTTTCATGGAGTTCATCGTTTCTAGACCGAGGGAAAGTTGGCACCATGTTTCGTGGGACCATATCAGATAACCAGTCAAAGAGGTGAATTTGCCTATAAGTTGGAGTTACCACCATTCGAATTGGGCTCAATTTGGATAGAGATCCAAATAGTTTGGATAGAGATCTGAACTAATCGGATAGGGATTCGAGTAGAGTCCTGGTTGGGCCCAGAAGGGCCCAAGCTAGGACGTCTATATCTATGAGGGTGCAGGGTGCAGGGAAGCTGAGTTTTTTGCCTCGCATATTGATGCGATCCTCGTGCTAAGCTGTTAGCCACTAAGAGCAAACCCTAGCCACCACCCTCGAGAGAACAACCATCTTGCTGACAGCCAAGGTGCTAGTACACCACAGGTTGGCGTTCCCACCCTGGATGTGTGGATACCAGTAGAGGTGTTGCTTTACTGCTTCGCATCGACATCAACACCGCTGATTGGATCAGTGGCGTCATCGGCTTGAAGGAGGAGGAGTCCTCGAGAGAAGTCATTGGGAGTTCTCAAGGATGTTGTGTCATCAGGAGAAGGCTTTCCAAGGATGCCAAAAGTTTCTCGAGGACGTTGATCGGCTTCTGACCACATCGGCACACATGAGTTGGATTGGCTAGCTACTCCAACTCTCCTTCTGCTGCACTGTGTGCCTGAGGTAACAATCTTTGGTCCCTCTCTTAGCAAGATATCCTGGTGTGCGCAGTAGAAATTTTTTGTTTTTAGCTAACGTAGCCTCCACGTTTCCAACAGTGGTATCAGAGCCATCTTGCATAGTTTGTGATCATCGGAGCATATAGTGGATATGCGGTTGTAGTAGATTGGATCTATTGTAGTTTAGATCGATCGGTTCATGTGATGAATCGATTGGAAGCATGGGTTGATGAGATCAATTGTTATACGGGGTAGTTGCAGATTGGATCGTAACACTCAAATCGCTATATGTTGTTGCATCGGAAGCAAACGTGTATCACAATCCCCAAGTAGGTTATCGATCTAGCCACCTCGAGCTCCTCTAGGCTGGTCGTCCCAACCACTGTCACTGACTCTCGAGCACATCGCTCGACCACCTAGCCGACCCATCGGCTAAGGAAAACTGGTTCCTGGGTGGTTGTCACGGATCTGGGTAAATTGTTTGTCTCGAGCAGTTTTTCTAAAGCAACTTCATAGATCGGGACCGCTGTGTGTACGCGCCTTGTATAGAGTCCTAGTTCACATCGTTAGCTAGAATATGATTCTACGCCTAACTTGTTTTTATAGAGAATGATGTGAATGGTATAGCCCTATATAAATTGTAACAGATGTATGTGATGCATGCAACTTTTATGCATGGCTTCCATGCCATGAATTTTAGCTTATGATTAAGTTGTCTCTGTTGTATTTGCCGACCTGCGTGTCGGGTGCTTGAATCAATATTTATAATCTTTATTTTCTAGCTATTATAGTAGTAGTCTAGATATAAGATTACAGGTGTAGGACCAAAATAGGCGACTAGAGGGGGGTGAATAGGAGCCTCAACAATTTCTTATAAAAAGATGGTCTATTCCTTTCATCCAACGCGACTCCAAAGAAAGCTAGCGGAAACACAGAGAGAACTTAAAAGATGCTAATAAGAAAATGTGACTCTAGTGTATGTGAGATGAACATTAGGTTTTATAGAGAACAAAAACACTAGCCATAGTCACGAGAACAAACACTAGAAAAGAACACAAAAGAAAATTGCCTCCGACAAAGTATACTTTAAGTTGATGGTCTAGAGGCACGGAAACTTGAACCACATCATATATGTGTGTATGAGTTTTTAATCCTCTAGCAACAAGATGGATAACTTGCAAGGGTATAGAAAATTTCAACTCAAACCAAAAACAAAAATCAATAACTAAAAGATAAACTAGCCTTCAAAACAAGAATCAAATAACATATTCATAAGAGAGATGTTAGAAGGAGAAGAGCACTCACAAATTCAAAAAAATCTTCTTCATTACTCACAAAGATCAGCCCTATAACAAGATTTTCTCACAAAAAACTCAAACCTATTAGAAGACTAAATCTATTCTCTCATAACTCTATCAAAAGATTCTCACAATGTTGATAGCTTCAAGGGGCCCCCACAACCACCAGCCATTCCCCTCTATTTATAGGCTAGAAGGTTTGGCTTACAAGTTCCCTTGCCCTACAAGCTTCTTGGGAAGCTTATCTTGCAAGTTTTCCACCAAGCTTGTCTCACAAGATTCCTGGCAGATCCTAAATATCCAATTGTTTTGACAATTCGTGTTGATTCAGAAGGAATTTTGATATGAAACCAGTGCCATTAGAAAGATTATGAAATTACCTTTCCGTCCATATGTAGAACGTTGAAAACAGAGTCCGTATGAGATCTAGGCGATGATTTTAGTGCTTGCTGCTCCTGGAGGCTGAGATGGACTCGAACTCGATGTGGATTAGGCCTCCAACTCAACTTGCACCCCCTCGCTGATCTTCTCCGTCTCTTGGCCTCCCATGGTTTTACGGTCAAACCATGAAACCCTTGTACACTTCTTTAGACCTTAAGCAAGCATTCCAATGTTGACATGTGTCCTCCATCTTGCGATCTTGACTGTCGGCAAGTCTCTCCCGCTCCCGATCCCTCGAGCCACGTTGTCACTTGCACTGGCATCGCCTTCGCTTGACTTTGTCAACACACCGTCTTCATCAACCTTCATCCCATGACTTGCTTAATCTTCATATGTACCACTAGGATCATCCTCGACTTCACCCAGCCTCCCTAATCATCTGACACCAAGCTCCCCACTTGGTCCTGATCACCTGCCGTCGACCGCCGAGTAGCATCCAATTTCTGCACACCATAAGACAAGCAACACATGTTTCTCCCAACACCGGACCTTCCGGTGCACATGAACTTTTATCACCACCATATTATCTTCTTCCTAGAGCAAACTTCAAACCAAAACAGATGAGTAGCTTAAACCCAAAACTAACTCCTCATAAATATCAATCACTCATCATTCATTTAACCAAAGCATATCTCAACTTGGTTTCTGACATCACAAATGTTAATCGCTCATCATACATCTAACCAAGGCATATCGCCACTTATTTCTCAATCTCCCCCTTGATGAGTGCATTGACAACATCATGAAGAACAAGAGATAGTTTAAAGAGAACACACGAAGTACAACCAAGTGATCAAAAACTCAAGAAAGAGCAGATCAAAAACTTAAGAAAGAGCAGGGCATGTCACTTGGCATATGAAAAGGATCAAGATCTTGAATAAAAGAGAGGCAAGCCAAAAACTCAAAAAGAAAAGTTTAACATTCAGAGGCATATACTTCTCCTTAATGAATGCACATTTGCATTAAAATATTCTCCCCCGTTCATTATACAAGAATTGTTTCTTCGGAAATGCATGTTTTCTCCCCCTTTGGCAATGCAGGCATCAAGGATAAAAGAACAATGCGAAAGCATAAGAATGGAAATAAAATGCATACATACAAAGATTCACATATAGATCACAAAACACTTGCAAGGACTAGAGATGTCAACGTACTGCAAGGGGTAAGCAATATAACTCAGCGGCGAATAAAGGCTCGAAGTGATTCCATGTCATAAGCACTGAGAGTGTAGCAAGTTTTCATTATGTTGTTCAAAAAATTCAAAAGATGTCACCATAAAAGCATCTACAGTTCCATGAACAGTGCAAATATTAGAGAAACTAGGGCTATGGCAAGTTCAAACGAGGCAACCATGTTCAATTTAACAGGCTATGCAAACGCCTATATATCAAACCAAGCCTTAGTTTGATAATATGAAGACTAGCATGATGCACAAGTTAACTGTCTTATTTGATGACTTTAGCATTTTTCATATTGTGATCCTCAAGTCACCTCTTATCCAAGAAAAGTATAACTGAGTGGTTACGGTAAGCACCTTGAGACTTCAAGATGACCGTATTGGAATATCCTCAAGTTATCGCTTATCCAAGAAAAGTGTCACCGAGTGGTTACGGCAAGCACCTTGAGGCTTCAAGACAACCTTATTGGATCATCCTCAAGTTGTCGCTTATCCAAGCAAAGTGTCACCGAGTGATTACGGCAAGCACTTTGAGGCTTCAAGACAACTGTATTGGATCAAATTTTAAGCTTAAAAACATTAAAAAGTTTTAAGACATATAATTTTTCACAAAGCCAAAATAAGTTATGCATTTGTGGCATAGAAAAGCACATGCTCTCCCAAGGTTTAAACATAGGCTAAACATTTAAATAGACAAAGAACACAATGCAATATTCCAATGCCGCTAAACTGAACAAAATGGCCTAGCTCGAGCTTTTCACAGAACTAGCCCTAATATAAGCACTGAACAGGCTAAAGCAAATACTTAAGGGTGACATGAGATTAGATTCATATTTCAAATTCATTATCAGAAAAGACAAGCTTGCTCAACAGATGTTATGCTAGGTTTCAATAAGAGCCTAAGCTTGCACAAATTATTATGCATCTACCCCTCTTCGTACAAATCTATAACTAGTACAAGAAAGTGCACTTGACATATAAGTGAAGCTCAACTAACATGATGATCTTATAAGATGATATGCAAATGCAAATGCACCAAATGTAAGATAGAGTATGTACAACGAACAACTCTCTCTCACAAAATGCCATAGGGATGGCACACACCAAGCTCTCCTCTTAAAAATGCAAATCTTGTGGCATGGAGAGGCTTGGTGAAAATGTCGGCCAGCTGGTGTTGGGTGTTAATGTAGCTCAACTTAATGTCTCCCTTTTCATTGTGGTCTCTTAGAAAGTGGTATCTCACATCTATGTGTTTGGTTCTGGATTGTTGAACTGGGTTGTTAGCTAGGTTTATGGCACGAGTGTTATTACATAGAAGTGGCACACTTTTGAAATCCAACCCAAAATCCATCAAGGTAGCAACTATCTACAAAATTTGTGAGCAATAGCTAGCAGCAGCTACATATTCCGCTTCAGCAGTAGACTGCGCAACACTAGACTATTTACAAGAAGACCAACACATAAGAGAAGAACCTAAGAAGTGACAAGTTCCTGAGGTACTTTTTCTATCAAGTCTACACCTACCGAAATCCACATCAGAAAAGCCTCAAAGAGAAAGAGAGGATGAAGTAGAAAACCAAAGACCAAACTCGAGAGTGTGTTTGAGGTACCTCAGAATATGTTTCACTGCTTGATGGTGAGACATTCTTAGAGAAGCTTAGAAGTGAGCACACAAGCAGATGGCAAAGTGAATATCTAGTTTTGTTGCCATCAAGTACAAGAGGGAGCCAATCATGCTCCTGGACTCCTTCTGGTCAACTTCCTCACTGAGGAGCCATGGTGAAGACTGTGGACCTCGGCTCTGAGATAATGAGTGATTGCAACAGTGGCGGATCGAAGCCCTCCGAAGGGAGGCAAGGTGAAGTCCTCCGAAGGGAGGTCCTCCGAAGGGAGGCAAGGTGAAGTCCTCCGAAGGGAGGCAAGGCGAAGCCCTCCAAAGGGAGGCACTTCAAAGTGGAGCCCTCCGAAGGGAGGGACTTCGAAGGGATGATGACTTGCCGTGGCGTTGGCCATGTGTGACTCAGGTAAACGGACGGACGGTCGCCGGGCTGAAGGAGCTGCGGGATCGTGGTGGTCCAATCCGGGTACATGGCGTAAGGGCGGCAAGCGCTTTGGCGGCTTCGGCTCAAAACCGTCAACCTCACAAAGCCCTGGTGAATTTTTGGCTGGCACTTGGAGTGAAGCTATAACCAAGCCTATGCGATGCAAAGCTCTGACAAAGTTTACGCAAAACAAAGCCGTGACAAAATCTGCGTGCTACGAAGCTCTGATAGAGTCTGTGCAATGTGAACCCGTAACGGAGTCTATGCTATGCGGAGCATCGAATAAAATGTTAAAGTAGAATTTCCTTTTCTGCCCTTTGACACTGGCTCTGAAGATTGTAAACCCTAGGGGTAGTTCGATCTTATGTTCGATCTGCCTGGCCTATATAAGAGTAGGTGGGATACTCTCTAGGGTTGTGCGCTTACACAGAAGTTCTCTTAAGAACCTTCTGCTCCAGCCGCCACTACTCCCGTGATATAGAGTCCACAATCAGAGAGAGAGAGCTGTGTTCTTTTGTATTCAGTTCTTGCAATGAAATCAATGCTTTTCCTTTGCTTATTTTTGTGCTAGATCTGTACTCTATCCCACTCCTCTGCTACTGGTTATTTTTGAGCAGAATTGTTTTGAGTTCATATTGTTCATTTTTGTCATGGATGAACTTGGTTCTTGATGTGCTTCGGAATTGCTTTATAGTGGGTGTTCCATTCTTGCCAAGAGCAAAGTTGTAGGAATCCACAAGCAAGATCAACCTAAGCTCTCTATTCTTGCGAAGCTTTTATTTCTGCCATGATCTTTTGAGTCAAAGTGCTCCTTATTGGCTCTGCTGTGGAAAACGCTTTACTGCCTTGTGCGGACCCCCCAAAAGTTCACAAGCTGAGATCTAATCGGAGTCACTTGTATTGTTGTGATTGTGTTGAAGTCTTAGTGGCCGCGGAGCCTTTTAGCAAGAACAAAGTCTTTCTAAAATATTCATGAAAAGGCATCTGATTGAAGCCATTTTTCTGTTGCAAGTTTTACAATCAGAGTATCTTTGACTTGCTTTGTAGAGGATAGCTTCGATAATCTCATACCGTTCATCGGGTATCGGCTG